>JAGKTI010001985.1:0-25649 GCA_018397915.1 Birgus latro | reverse complement strand
CTCTCTCTCTCTCTCCAAAGCTAAATCAAGATGTCTAATTCTTCACACAAATATTCCGAACCTACTGTATATTTATTTTCTCCATTTTATTCAGATTAATTCAAATATTATCGAAAAACCTCGAGCAAAGAATTATCACTATTTTCTATATTCTGCTTCCTTTAGCTTGGTATATAGCACGAATGTTGACCCGTGACAAGATATTAACTCTAGAAACTGCTGCTAGTCACGAAAAAGTGCCATTGAAAGGATGTAGAGGCAGAGTAGTCTTGTTTTAACAGTGAATTCGAAAATAAACTTCAAAGAGACGGAAAATTGGCCCAAGTTACGGGGGAAAAAATGCATAACTGTATGGATTTTTTTAATATAATTTTTTGATCTTCCTCTACTCATCTTCAATAAATAAATAAGTAAATAAGTAAATAAATATATAAACAGTTCTATGGCGACGATTTCTCCTATTTATTCAACCTTCAGATTTTATACAGAAAATTTCCTAGCTAGCTAGACTCAATTCTGTCACCTCTCACTGCATGACTGTATGATTTCGCCCCTGACACACCCCTCCCTGCATGACTCTATCTCAGCCTCCTTTACTCAATCACATTCTATCATCATCAACATCAACTGCATTTTAGCCACATCATCATCATCAACTGCATTCTAGCCACATCATCATCATCATCACCATCTCCACAAAAAGGGTGACTACTGTACCTAAATCTCCCACTCATCACCACCATCACCATCATCCTACCATCACTTTCCACTGTATAAAAATGGATTAGGTAGGGTCCACTAGCAAGAACAGTAAACCATAAAAATACATACATCAGCAGAGTGCCTTGGGAAATGAATAACCGGTACATATCTATTCACTAAATCATCATCATCACCACCATCATCCTCCTCCTCCTCTGCTGTAAAAATATTGGTGAGCTGGATTCAGGAATATCAATGGCAGTTTCTCGTATTTGTGTGTGTTCGTCTTCCCAGTTCAGAGCCTACATATCACAGGCAATGATGATGATTGATGGTAATAATAATAAAATAATAATAATAATAATAATAATAATAATGCCGACGACACCCCAACACAAATAAAGAATCGTCTCTCTCCACCCCTGCAGATGCCACTCCGAGAGCCTCCCGTACACATCCGCGCCTCCTTCGGGCTGATGGGGGCGGTGGGGGTGGTGATCAACATGATTTTCTTCATCCTGGACATTATATCGGATGCACTATTGGCGTTTGTACTTTGGCGTCAGGTATGGCCAGAACACCAACTAAACCGCACTACCATACATCATCAAACCTACCACTCCACCCTCAATGTAATGCTAAATCTCACTACCATACACCAACCCTACCACTCCACCCTCGATGTAATGCTAAACCACACTACCATACACCATCAAACCTACCACTGAGCCCTCAATGTATTGCTAAATCACACTACCATACACCAAACCTACCACTGTACCCTCAATGTAATGCAGAATCACACTACCATACACCAAACCTACCACTGAGCCACCAATGTAATGCTAAACCACACTACCATACACCATCAAACCTACCACTGTACCCTCAATGTACAGTAATGCTAAACCACACTACCATACACCATCAAACCTACCACTGGGCCACCAATGTAATGCTCCTCCTCACAAAACAACACACCAACATCTCTTCCTGGCTTGCTTTATTTAAGAAAGTTCAAAAATGTTTGTATGCGTCGGCCTTGGTCACCTAATGGCGGCTCTCCACACTACTTCATCCCTCTCAGCCTCTCTATTCGGCAAAATCAAGACACACTTCATTAACCTTGTCACTATATATATATATGAAAAAAGAGCCCCAGATATTTTTTTTTTATTTAATAGCTGGGGTTCTCCTTGGTCAAAGAAAACCATTAGGGGCAAACAAAACTAACCTGATTATTAAATCGTAGTTAAGAAGTTATCTATTCCCACTTTTACAGGCTGAAGAAAAGAAGTTGAACTCAGAGCCTCTAACGTGGTTCATCATCACCCTATGCATCATCATCGTCCCCATGCTAATCATCAACGTCATCAGGTAAGATCTGACAGTCTACGTGATACTTAAACTCATTCTAGGTGATACTAAACTCATTCTGCCATAAGCTTCTGTTATACTCATTCTAACTGATATTTAAACTCACTCTGCTATAGGTCTCAACAATAAGTTCATTCTAACAGATATCTAAGCATTCTTCAATATATTTCTTCAGTATTTCCCAACTAATACTGCCCTTTCTCTCAATCTAGAGTACTCGGTTCTAACATTCTGATTTTCAAATTCATTCTGCTATCAATTTTAACATTATGATCTTTCAACTAATTCTTTTTAACATTCTGATATTCAAACTCATTCTGCAATCATTTCTAACACTATATCAATTAATAATGGAACTGCTTCTATTTTCCAACAAACCCTGCTCCTTCTCAATCTACTCAAGATTCCAACATTCTTATACTGTATTCCTGCTGTATACTATATCTGACTAATTCCATCCTAGGGTGGGAAAAGAGGTTTGGATGGTGATGATTTGATATAGTGCTGCTCTCGGATGTCTGCCCTTTCCTCTCCTCCTTCCTTCTTTTTCTGTCATGTCTTTCCTTCATTCTTTCCTCTTCCTTCCGCCTACAGGTGCCTTTACACTCCCTCTTCTGTCTTCCTTTCCTTCATTCTTTCCTCTTCCTTCTGCCTATGGGTGACTACACTATCACTCAGTGTATACCAGGAAACCATTTACTATGCTGGGTGGTAACCATATAACCAAATTATGGCACCTGGTGGTTTAGTGGGTAATTAAGGCACTCCAGTCGGATTAAGCCGGTGCAGGTATATATCTAAGGGGTGGTTGGGGTTTATTGCTCACGTAATGCCACTCAGGGATGAGTGAGGCTGGTCACTCTTATCTTAAATGTCAGGACCAACTTGCCTAGCCCCGGGCTCCTACGCTCCTCATGGGGCAACACAGGAATGGATGGTGGTGGTGATGATGATGATGATATACGTATGTGTTGCAGTATGGTGTGGTACAACCAGAACAAGCAGTGCCTGGGTGATTACTGCATACTACACAAGATGTCCAAGTGTGAGATTGCCACCAGAATCATCGTCCATCTCCTCCTCCTTGGACCAATAATAAGGTAAAAAAAGGTTTGGTGCATTCCTTCCACCCTTACAAAGTTCCCTAACCCCCTTCAGTTCAGCTGATGGGTGTAGTCAGACTGTGAGGGTTGATCTGGCTATAATTCTTTCACCTTAACTATCTATCTATCTATCTATTGCCAGACACCTAAATCCCGTAAGGGGTGGCCACAAACAAATTGCCTCCATGTCGCCCTGTCCCCTGCCATTTCATTGCCCTGCTCCCAGCTCACACTCCCCCTCCCTCATATACTTCTCCACTCCATCCCCTCATCTCATCCTTGCCCCCCCCTCCCCCCCACCTCACTCACATACACTCTCCTCGTCAGTCTCTCACCCTCCATGCTCTCCACATGGCTAAATTTTCATCTTTCTGCAGCTTATTTCACATAGAACAGTGGCAAAAAAACAGTACTATTCTTCATGACTAGGAGTATATGTTATTGTCATTCTATTGTTGTTTATCAGCATTCAAGGTGGAGAGGTGTTAATTTTAAGCCAAGTTATAAGTAAATGGAGTACAGCAACCAAGGAGATTAATTTGTTTCATAACTAAGGCTTATTAAATTTTACACAACCATAACACAGTATTCAGGGTATGGGATTGGCTCAGTTCCATCAGGTGAAAGCAAACTGAATCTGTCTATCTATATATAACCAGACACCTCAGTCCTATAAGGGGTGGTCACAAACAAATCGCCTCCATGTCCCCCTGTCTCCTGCCATTTCGCTGCCCTCCCCCTAATCCACACCCCCCTCTGAATATAACTCACATATACTTTCACAACAGGTACGTGGACATTATAAGATATGGGACCAAGATGCGGCGAGAGACCAAACAAGTGGAGATGGGAGAGTATGGGGAGACGATACTACGAAGAACACCAAAGGGGGAAGTATATGCTGTCCTTCAAATGGTAGGTTTCTAGAGAACTGAGGCAAAGTATCCTTATTTTAACACGTAATTTCCCTGTTAATAATGCAGATGTCTCCCTTAAAAAAGTTATATTCTTTTTCACTTACTCTTGCTTATACCAGTCTATTTAATTTAGGAAAGGCCTCTTGTTCTGAAGGGATTTATAAAGACTGTATCTAACCCCTCCACTTCAAAATGCCTATAGTAAGCTGAGTGAATTAAATGAGAAATACATGCCTGGACTCAATGGGTTATAACACACACACACACACACAAGGAAAGCGAATTACAGCAAGAATTAATATCCTAGAAAATGCTTAATATACTACTCTTGTCAGGTAATGTCACGGGACACAGCCATGCTGGATATGATGCACAGTTTCCTACAAGATGCCCCACAACTCATCTTCCAAATATTCCTCCTCTACCGCAGCCCAGAGATTGCTACAAGTGCCAGTAAGTGCAGCATTATCCATTACCAAGTTCAAATTCTTTTATTACTATACCCAGCAGGGGCCCACTGTCTTCAGCTAGGATGGTAGTGGGCATTTTCAAAAATTAGTCAGGCAGGAAGGAATAATAAAGACATTGCAGCAAAGTCATAATGTGGGTATGTGGCAGGGAAGGAGTAGAGGGAAAATAAAGAATGGATGAAACATGGAAATATCAAGAAGAGAGGTAGCACAGAAGAGCAGAGGAGTACAGTAAGGAGAGAAAGACTGGAGACAAAAAGGCCCCTTTTAGTCGCCTCTTACGACAAGCAGGGATACTGGGCAAGTATTCTTTACCCCCTTCCCCAGGGGAAAATTAATCAGTCGGGAAAACTTAAGTCTGAACCTAGAAGTTTTTTTTTTTTTTTACTACGTGCTGGTAAGTCGAAGGTGTTCTGAAATTTCACAACTTCTTCCAAACATCTGGCACTCTTCACTGAAGGAAACTAACAATTCAGTTTTATACAATAGGCAGAGCTACCAACGTAACTTTACTAGGCAAGTTTTCTATAAGTTACTGTGGGTTTAAACTGAGGAGGGGAAAAAAGAAAGCAACTTATAGCAAGGACTTTCTGTACTGCACCTTTAAATGTACTGAACTATGAAAGGGGTAATATGTGATTGTTACCATTTTAGTCTTCCCCTTACAAATGCAGTGCAATTATGAAACACTGTGTTGTAAGTTATAGCTATGTTGTGGTCACTGTTCTCATATCAGTACTGTCCGCAGGGTTAAGTCCGTGAAGTAAATTTAGGTCTGTAAAGTGTATTTATAGCGTTTAGTATTTACGGGGATTCAGGGAACATTACTCCAGTGAATTTTGAGAATATACTGTATCATTTTTCTTCTCACAGCAACTGCAGTGCAAGTATGGAAGATTGTGTTGGGTGTGATGGCTATATCATGGTCACTGGTGTCATATCAGGATGAACTGCGACGTGCGGTGCCAGACAAGGACCCCCTAACCTGCTGCGGCACATCCACATGTCTTATGTGGCGTGCTTCAATGGTTGCATCAAGGGTTATTGCTATAGGATCATTCACTGCCATATACGTGAGTTATTCCTCAATACAGCTTGCACACAGTCTACTTTGCCCTCACTGTGAAGAAGCCTCCCACAACACACATCACACTTACCACAAGCATATCACTTTCACAACACAAGCAGTCCTTCAGTATAACCTTAACAAAATCTTTCTACCAGTTCCCAGTTAAAGTACGGGTTCCTGCAGTTCGTGAGCCTGGAAAAATTACAATCCATATACTGTACTGAAATATTACAACACCAATCCCACTAATGTCCAGTGTTAGTTTCTCTTCAGTCTAATCATTTCACCAACAGCCCCCAGATGATGACAACACAGTGTTCAGTATCCGCATGCGTGAAGATGGCACTGTGTACATCCCCTTCACTATCATCAGTATCTGTGTTCTGGCGGCCCACTGGCTCATCATGACAGCGTGGATACATGCACAGGTAACATATCACATACCTCAATGACCTTTTCCATTAGTTCTTGCCTGATGAGGGTAAAAAAATGAATGGATGGATGAGTGAATGGATAAATGGATGGATGATGGCTAGATAGATGGATGGATGATGAACAGATTGATGGATAAATGTGGACTGAATGATGAATGAATGATGGATGGATAGATGAATGGAGAACAATAGAAGGAAGGACTGACTGACTGACTGATGGCTGGATGAACACACAAATAGGCAGAAATATCACAGGATGAGTATAATTCTTCCACTTCTCACATCCTCTATTTTTTCATCAGGGCACAAACTTCTGCTCAGACGATGATGACACCAAACACCCAATACTGGAGCTTGTGTACAACTGCATAATGGGGGTTGTGCACATCTTCTGTTACATCAACGTCAAGGATACTCCCTCCCGCAGACGCATGGCATTCTACTACACTTTCTGCCTTATTGAGAACACTGCTATGATTGCTGTCTGGTGTGTTGAGGTGAGAGACAAATAATACGCTATGGCCACATCCTATACTCTGGGTGCTAGGGTGGGATGCCTTCATGCACTGATATAACAGGGGTGGTTTCACTGCCTGGTTATACAAACATCCCTCAGTTCTCTCCCTATCCCCCAAAATGAGGATGGTGGACAGCAGGAGGACAGTTTCAACCTGCAATCAACTGGGTTCACATTCGAATGAGCCTGGGGTTGCAGCTACTTCTATACCATGGCTCTTTTATCAACCCACAAGTGTTCATTGGGCCACTAACTGGGGATATCCTTTTCATATAGTTCTCACCTTCTACTGATAATGTTAATCTATTTAAGACAGAGTTTGAGCTGGAAGGGCTTGGCATAGCAATAATAAGCCCTTTCAATATGAGAGACCTTTCTTAAACTGGATAAAATCATCAGGTAGTAGCAAGCATAAACTAAAAAGGACGTCATTGCAAGGCAGCCTACACTGCTTATGTTAGGTCTCAGAAACCCTCAGGTCTCCAATAAGAAACCCTCAGGTCTCCAATATTGACATATTTCTCTGCAAAATGACCTAAATCTACTATTGCATAATTCAACTCATTGCCACAGCACAACGATGGAATCTACAGAGGTGTTTTTGGTGTCTATTCGAACAATGTAGATTTTAACTGTGTTCTTTGTGTTGCACAGTACCCCTATCATTAAAGAAAGATGCATACACCGCTCACTTTAAATAGGAGTAAAAATGCCAGCTCTCCATCTTGAATGTTGAATTGCAACAAGAGATAACACTAAAATAAGGAGCTAGTAACAGAGACATTCTCAGGAAAGGATGCCAAGTCAGAGTACTGCCATACTCTGCTAGTGAGGCAGGAGTAATAAACTGCAAAAGGATGAAAATCTCAAAGCTAAAATAAATAAACAACTGTATATGTAAAGAACAGCGAAAACTGTATATTTGTTCGAGGTGTAAGGGTTAATGTTGTCCTATGATTCCTATATTGTATAAGAATATCACTGTCTTGTACCATAAATTCTATCACAATCTTCCCAAACTCTTTCAGATGGAGCCAACATTTTTGAATGTGTGGTTGCGGGCAACAATCGTGTTTGCAGTGGAACTGCTGTGGGTGATTGGCATTTGCTGTATCATTGGCTACTATGCCTTCCTGCACCCCGACAAGGATAACATTGGCACCAATAGGAACACAGCATCTTGGCGAAGGTGAAAACACAGTATGAAAGTAGACAACGCTCCTCATTTGTTATCCAGGGAATGTGCTGGCTAAACACTACTTCAGTAATGCAACATATCATCAAAATGACTCAGGCTTACTCTATGGAACCCTCAAACTGGGGCTGCCCAAGGTACACCTCAAGGCTTTTTAGATGAGCTGGAAACTTAACTATGTACAGTACAGTACTTAATTTGCTTTCAAATACTGTTCGTGTGTTTTTTTTTATGGAGAAAGCTCTCAAATAATGTGTGTACGTTCTTGCTGTGCTGAATGAAGTACTGTACTCCGTAAGTCTAAAAGCCTGTAAAAGTTGTACCTTCTAATGAAAATTCAAAATATGAGCTACAACTCTGAATAGAAATTGCTGGGAAAATTAAATACATGAAGTGTACAGTGATACGACATGAAAAAATATGAGTCTCCGCTTGGACTCGGACTGTGTATACTTATGGCTTAGCATCCTGCCTGAGAGTGATGATTGTGTGACTAGATCAAGTGAAGATGAGTGCTAATTCATCAACCACCACATCAAGCAGTGTGAAGAGTCGCCATTAAGTGACAATATTTGACACACACATGGATGCTGGAGATTTTATGAACAAAAATGATACGAACCTGAACTCGATACAAAACAAAGTTATTACTGTATTTATTACTGTATAAGTGTTAAATCACAAGCCACTTAATTACACAGTAGTCGAGGAGTACTGTACCTGTCCTTATTAAAAAAAAGGGACCAATCAATATCTGTGATGCCCAGATTATTACTGGGGTTTCCTATAATAAGCTCAGTTATATAGCAAGTCCTTGTTATAAGTCACCGTTTTATGTACCTTTTTACTTTTAAGTCCACAATAAACCACAATAAAATTTCAAAGAGACTGTCCATGAAAGTTCCACTGTTATTAGATGATAGGCCAATTTTCCCTAATTTACAGCACCAGATATACAGACAATGCTGAGATATTCCAGAACTCATCCCTGATATATTTAGAACTGCCCACATATCCTTTTGGCAAATATATCCTCAATCACCATCGCAACCATTCATCTTCCACAATCACGGCTGCATTAAAACAAAGTGCTGTATAGTTTTAATGACACTTATGGTCATGTTATTAAAACTCACAGTGCAAAAGTGTCTGCAAGCCCCTACTTTTAAACTGCCATATACCTGTACTGTATTTTACTATTACTTTTTTTTTTACTTTAAGGGCATCTAGCGGTCAGAGTAATGGCCTTTGCAGCATGGGTTTGATCCCCGTGAGGTCACAGGAGGTTTTTCCAATCACATAATGCCACCAGAGTATGTAGGCTGGTCATCTACCCTTAAATCTATCTATCTATCTATTGCTACCCTTAAATCTATCTATCTATCTATTGCTGGACATCTCGATCTTATAACAGGTAGCCACAAACAAATCACCTCCATGTCACCCTATACAATGGCACTTCACGCCCTTGCTCCCAGCTCACACACCCCTCTCTCATATACCTCTCCACTCCATCTCATCCTCAGCCTCCCTCTCCCCCTCTCCACCTCACTCGCATACACCTTCAAATGCTTTGGATTATTATAGCCCTGCCTTGAGCTCCTATATTCTGAAGTAGGAATACAAGATTGACTATTTATGTGATGATTTTTTTTTTTGACTTATCAGGTGGAGTCAGGATTCCAGGGGCTTAAGTGGTGAGTGAATGGGAGTGTAGCTCATTCAATTGGGCAAACTTTGGTTAATATCGCATTCTATTCTCCCCCTCCTCCCCCTGACTGGGCAGTACCTCGCCTCATCTTTGAGTGGGAAAGGAAGTCTGGATGATGATGACAATGATTATTATTTTTACTGTATGCCTGAATTTTATGTGTTAAGAAGTGGTTACACTTGTAAGTTTGTACTGCTACTTAAGGAACCACACTATCCTACTACAATACAATACCAATTACTTATAATAAAATACAGAACTATACTCTCTTTACTCATGTACCAAGTTATTTTCATATAAAATAAAAGATGTTGACAATATGAATGTACTTTTATACACAATGAGGACTCCCCAGCTGAACAGCCTGTGAATGACTAAGTAGCTCATCTCACTCGGCATGATGGTGGCAGTTCTTACACTTTTGTACTTAATTTTTCTCATTAGGTGGGAAAGAAGGCCAGGAAATGCTGATGATGATGTTGATGGTGATGATGATGATGATGATTACAATACACCTACTACAGTGCTTCAAACATGTAAATTCCTCATAGGTTCCCCCCCCCTAAATCCATAGTAAATATAAATACTTGAGTTCAACTGTTACTATTGCTACTGATCCATGTATAGCCAAATGTCTTAATTCCTTTAGGGGTGGCCACAAATGAACCGCCTCCTTGTTGCCCTGTCCTCCACCATTTAGTTGCCCTCCCTCCACCTCACACACTCCTCTCGTAATCTTTCCACTCCATCCCTTCATTTCATCCAGTGTTATGCACTTTACAGTATCAGTTCTATGGAAAAAGCTGTGATATTTTCAAACATCCCTGATTATTACTATGAAACGGGTGTAACAAGTTTGAGAAGAGAATTGCTATGGGGGAAATCATGTTTTGTGGGAGGAAGAAACATAAATTAAGTAAAAGGAGGCAGACAGCATAATGGAGTACAAAGAACTTCTGATGTGTAGGGAATATTGACTGAAAGACAAAATAGACACAAATTTTGCCAATGTACAAGAGTGTTTATGATAAGTGGGGGCACCAACCATTCACTCATTCAACAGTGTTTTTGCCTTTTCCCTTCTCATGTACTCGTGCGCCGTCAACAAACTAGGTATCACATTCAACAAATCTGATCCTGAACAATGCTTTAAGCTCCAGTATGTCTCGAATTCTGAATAATTAAGTGCTCAGGCTGATGTTAGACTATAACTGTAATGAATGACAAAGTAAAAATACATGCCCAGCGGTAAATACAATCTGGAGCAAAGTAGACTAAATCACACAAGCCAATACAAAGGTACTGCAACACTTAAAAGAACTAAAACAATAATACTGGTATGGAAACAAGATATATTTGTTCTAGATCAGTTCGCCCTGAACTCTACCTAGTTTTCTGTACCGATCAACGTGCCTGTTTTAGGGACGGATTTCGGAACTTTTACGTCGTAATTAACCCCCGTTTCAAAACAGTTCAATAAGCAAATTTACGTCACTGGCTGTCAAAAATGCGCAATCAGTCCCACAAGTGGTAATATTACGTGAAACCTTCAAGGTTCAAGACCGCCGCCATCATCCAAAACACTGTGGCCATCAGCTGATGTAAACAACAATGGCGAGACAAGGTGCAGGGTATTATTCGCAGTTTTATTCGAGTTTCATGAAGATACGAAGAAAAGGCAAATGGCATCAAGCTGGTGGTGCTCTCCTTGGGTTCAATATGCTAGGCCTTTTCCAGAATCCAGATGCTATCGATCCTGAAGTGAAGACAGCAAAGATAGCACAATTCAGGAACCAGACCGGCAGGGAGCGACTACGAGTAATGTTTAGCTACGATGCTTACGGCAATATCAGCCCTGAACTCTCAACGGTACGGCAATGAAAATGAACTTTATAAATTTTCAGCTTTGGTCAGTCACGGTTACTTTATAAATTTTCAGCTTTGGTCAGTCACGGTTACTTTATAAATTTTCAGCTTTGGTCAGTCACGGTTCTATCTATCTATCTATTGCCAGACACCATAATCCCATAAGGGGTGGCCATTTGACTTTTGAGTTATTTTTTTTTACGGGGAGGGGCACTAACCCTCCACCAACCCACTTGTTGAAACGTAGGGAGCACGTGTAAATGGTTTCTTGGCTTACAGGAAACCCAGCGTTGTAAATGGTTTCTTGGCTTACAGGAAACCATTTGGCTTGTCACTCAATGTAATGCCACCTGTAAAGGAAAGAAAAGTAATAAGAAGTGACAGGAAATATAGGAGAAATAGGAAGAAAGGAGGGCAGGCACAGAAAAAGAATGATAAAGGCTAAGGAAGAAGTAGGCAGCACTACATTTATAAATTTTCAGCTTTGGTCAGTCACGGTTACTTTATAAATTTTCAGCTTTGGTCAGTCTCGGTTACTTTATAAATTTTCTCCTTTGGTCAGTCACAGTTACTTTATAAATTTTCAGCTTTGGTCAGTCACGGTTACTTTATAAATTTTCAGCTTTGGTCAGTCGCGGTTACTTTATAAATTTTCAGTTTTGGTCAGTCACGGCTATCCTGATGCCTCTACCCAGTCTACCCAAGCTAACCTACCGAAACTCAGCTACAAGGCATGACTGAAAGCAAAAATCCCAATAACTTGAGAAATTTTAGAAACCTGCTACCCCATTTGAGTGCATTTCTCCAAACCTGACAGATCCCTAACCCCCATTCAGCTCAGTTGATGGTTAAGTAAGGTCTCATAGAAGGATCGTCTGACTAGGAACCATGGGGACAATCATGAAAATAATTAAATAACCTACACTAGCATAGAAATACGCTACTGGACTCATATAATTATTTAAGCTCATTGCAGAAATATGGTGAGATTTTTTCACTTTCACATTAACAAGTATGGCTAATGCTCTCTTAAAACTCCCCCAGCCCTAATATTATCAACTTTATAACCACCACTATCATTATATTCACCATCACCATCATCATAACCCTTGTAACTATTTAATGGAGTGATGTAGGATCCAGAATCACAGAAAACTTAAAAATAATAAGTGAGATAATTTTACAACAGTGTACCCAATGAAACTGACCACACAATTACTCACACGTTACCATATTCAAGCCTCTGGAATTCTGGCTACTGTAAAAATCTATCAATCTGTTCATGTGTCTATCACCAAACAAATTAATCTGGCTGCCTTCCCTCCACCTCTCACTATTCTCACTCATATACCTCTCCAGCCTGTCCCACCGTCCCACCCTCGATCTTCCTCCCTCTCCCCCTTCCTCCACTCACACACACTTAATTAGCCAATCTCTCTCACTCTCCATGCACTCCACAGGGCTAAACCATTTCAAGGTACTCTTCCAAACAATTTCCTCTCCTAGTCAGTCTCTCCATTCCCTCCACACAATTTCCTCTCCTAGTCAGTCTCTCCATTCCCTCCATACAATTTCCTCTCCTTCACATTCACTCTCCTAGTCAGTCTCTCTCTCCCTTCCCTCCACACAATTTCCTCTCCTTCACATTCACGCTCCTAGTCTGTCTCTCCATTCCCTCCACACAATTTCCTCTCCTTCGTAATCACTCTCCTGGTCAGTCTCTCTCTCTATTCCCTCCATGCAATATCCTCTTCTTTGCACTCACTCTCCTAGTCATTCTCTCCATTCCCTCCACATGTCCCTCCTAACACTTTTCAGCACTTTTAATTGCCATCTTCCTCCACAGGTGATGCAGGGAGCCATGATGGGAGTATTTACTGGGACAATCATTGGTGGCACAATGTCATCGAGAAAAAGCTTCGTTGAATTCATTGAAAAGAATCAAGGAACGGCATTCCAAAACATGTTTGAAGCAAAGAAACAACTGCAGAGCAAGGTAATGAATAAATATTGTGTACAGTAATTGTGTATGATAAAGTGTAATACTGTAATGAAATGATTCTATATATAATTAAACAGGGGTGATCAAAGGTAACATAGAGAAAAATTACTAAGAAAATTCACAATAGTTTTCTAGTAATTTGTCTCTTTGCCCAATTTGTTAAGAGCTAGAGGATTTATTTGGCTGTTTCTGCTAGTACTGTTGTAGTCAACCATTTCATTAAGGTGACATCTTTTGTGTTTTATTCTACCTATAACTTTACTGTTATATTCATAGGAGAAGCCTCTTGTAGTAAAGATGATGAAGAAGGCTTTATCTAACTCCTCTGTTTTAAGGTCCCTCGCAAGTTTAATAAAATCGCCAGGCAGTAGCAAGAATAAAATAAGAGGTTCTAACAGTGAAAAGGTTAACAGCACAACCCACCCCACAGGTAACGATTGGGTTTGCACGTGGAGCCTGGATGCTCGGGTGGCGTCTGGGTGTGTTCTGTGGCTCCTTCATGCTGTTTACTACAAGCATTGCCGTGTATCGTGGCAAATCGTCCATTATTGAGTGAGCTGAAGTTTACTCTCTGGTCTTGTATGATTTATCACAATAATGTTTTTAAGTAATCAGCAAGCATATTTATTCATACCAGTTCAGTCTGATCTTACTTTTTAAACTTATTTTTAGACAGCAGATTTTGTCATACTTTTTCATACAGCTAAATCCTCAAAAACCTTATACTTTTCAAACTTTTTTTTTTTTATACAGCAGATTTTTTCATATCTTTTTATATACCAGTAGCCAAATTCCAATATCTGTTGTTATTTTATTTATTTTTATTTTTTTAAATATGTAAAGTACTTTGTTTATATCTTCTAGCATACATCCCCAAATCACATGTTCAGTTAAATTTCTTGTGTTTTCCCATCAACAATTTAATACTGTATTCTTTCAGGGGGTGTGAATGATATGTGAAAGATTGTGTGTCTCATTTCATTTGATAAGCTGCTGAAAATTCCCCCCTTCCCTTTTTTCCCCTTGTTTCCAGATTCCACCTCACTCTCTCTGTGGATGGGGGGAAAAAAAATTATGATGATGATGATTGTGTGGGTCACTTCACTAGGCATGTTGTTGGTCGCTGTCTCACCTTCGTACCTTCTCTTCCCTTTTTTTCTGGATCCTACCTCAGTCTGTATTTAGACGAGAATGGATGACTGATTGCAATGACGATGATGAGTCACAATGATAATAGAGGTAGTGGTGTTTTATTATTATTTATTTCAGGTATATCGCAGCAGGAGGGGCAACAGGAGCATTATACAAATTCAAACAGGGACCCCGAGCAGCAGTGGTGGGTGGTATAGTAGGCAGCGCACTTGGCACAGTGGCTGGATGTATCAGCCTCACAATTATGTATCTCACAGGTTAGTAAGTCCTTGTTTTACCTATCTAACTCTCCACTCTACCCCTCCACCTCACTCACATACACTCTCCGCATCAGTCTCTCATTCTCCATCCTCTCCACATGGCCAAATTACCTCACTATGTTTCTCCTAACGTTTCCTATCACATCCACATCCACACCACAACACTCCTTCACTTTCTCATTTGTCATCTGCCTCTCCATGTAACTCCACAAATAACTCATTTCCACTGCTCTCACTCTTGGCTTGTGTCCTTCCAACTAGGTCCAAGCTTCACTTCCATACATCAGGGTTGGTATCACAATACTGTCATGCAGCGACTTTTTTACTTTCATGCTCACTTCTCTATTTCTTATCACTGCTATATTGTAATTTAACAGGATCATGGATGGATACCGTAGTTAGATATACTGGGGGGGGGGAGTAAAATCAGTAATCTAGGTAAGAGAAAGCAGGCAAACATTTTTTTCCCCCTGGCTAATTTCAATAATAGTAACAATAACAACAACAACAATAATAATAATAATAATCATCCATCCATCCATCCATCATCCAATCCTATGTTGCCCCACAGAGAAGCATAGGAGCCCAGGGCTAGGCAAGTTGGTATAATAATAATAATCTATCCATCCATCATCCAATCCTACGTTGCCCCATGAGGAGCATAGGAGCCCAGCGCTAGGCAAGTTGGAATAATAATAATAAATACTAACGAAATCCTCGATAGTCAAAAAAGCTCAAAAACTTTACTATATTTCTAGGAACAACCATGGAGGAAATGAGATACTGGCAGTACCAATGGAAGGAGCAGAATGAGGCCAGAAAGGCTGAAGCTCTACGCAAGGCTCGGGCAGAGGACCTTGACATTCTCACACACTCACACGAACAGAATGTCGATCCAAGCAAAGCCGTATTAGGACCAAATGTTGATGATGGAAAGACCAAAGGCTGATATGTAGATCTTCATTAATCATAGGATAAGTTAAGTACACCCTAATAAGAAGTGAAATAAATAACTGTTCTACATAAAGTTCTTGAATTAATCCTTAGTGTGAAATGTTGTATTACAGTTCCAGCGTATTTATTATATTCTGCCTACCACAATGCATGCCGTTGATAGTTCTCCCACCTCTGTACTTTTTTCTTTCTACTTTCTGGAGCCTACCTCACTCCACTGTGGTGGAGAGAGAGGCCTTCATGCACTAAACAGATATAACTTAGCAGCACACAGTTATACAAACATCCCTCATCTCCCTCCCTATCCCCCAGAGTATGGTGGACTGCATGAGAAGGGCAATTTCCTGCAGAAAATAAATCAGGTCTGGATCATGATGTGAACTACTAAAACATTAATTTATTCCCTCTCTATAGCCCGACGCCCTAAGCCAGCAAAGGGTGGCCGCAGACAAAATGCCTCCAAGTCGCTCTGTCATGTCATCCACCATTTGACTACCCTCCCCCCATCTCACTCCCCCCTCCCTCATATATTTACTTTCCACCATGGGGAAACATTCTTGGTAAGGGGTTAAGCACTTGAAGGGTAAAATTTTAAATCTATGAAAATCCTATCAATCTATTGGCCAATGCCACAACCTGCGAGGGACAAAGTGACCAAACATCTCTACCTACTTAAGTTATGGCCATATAAACAACATGTATTTGCCCAGTGGTCTAGTGAGTTTTTAAGGTACTACAACTGCATGTGGCCAATAATGGACTAATTTCAAGTGAACGTCAGGGTTTATTAGCCACGTGATGTCACTCAGGTAATAGTGACTGGTCATTCTTGTCTTAACTGTAGCAAGTGAGCAGCCCTATGCTTCTACACTCGATCTGAGGCAATGATGGGGGGGGGGGAATAAGTAAATAAAATGTATGGTGAAAATTCCTCCCACATTACACTACTCTCCTTCAAATACTTCTCTTATCCCCTCCATGCAATTCTTGGGCTATCTCTTCTCCACCCTCCCTCAAACACTTCTCCCGTCACTATCCCTGCAGGGCCATCCCGTGCAGTGAACTGATTTTCCTAAACACTGAGTAATATCACCTGACAGAAGCAGAAATTTTTAAAAGTTGCCATCATACTGAATGGGCCAAACACTAAAATGCAAGTTCATATATGCATTTCTGATTTCCAAAGTTACAGAAAATCGCACACTGAATGACACCCAAATCGAACATTGAAAGACAGTCTCCCCCCAGAAAGTACAAAGACCCTGCATGCACACAATACATACACTGAGTTTATTCTTGTTAAATACCTTTAAATCTGATGTTAAAATTATGAAGACATTGGTACAGTTCTTACCTTTCATGCCACTGTTAAAATCTAATGGATAAACAAAAGGTATGAAAGCTTAGTGAGGAGGATAGAGCAGAAGGTATGATGTTGTTGATTTGAAGAGGAAGAGAAACCACACACCAGTAAGATTATGTCAACACACTGTAGGACAATCAAGTGATAAGGAGTGTCAGTGAAGATAAATCATAGCAGAAAGATGGTAAGTAGTGTGTTGTGGACTAAATGAAGGAAAACAATAACTGGTTTGGCCATGTGGACAGATTACAGGGAGAAAGAGTGATGAGAAGTGTGGTTGTAAGAACGTCACTGGAGTAAAGTGGTTAAGAGCTTATGACCAGCATTTACATGGCAAAATATCAGGTTTGATGAAGAGATGTGACAGACTAGCAGAGTTGGCTGGATATCTGAACTTCAGGTTTGTTCTGTCGAGGATAATCGTGACATTTTCCATAACAGAACTGCAGCATCAGAAGGGCGACTTGGAGAAACATGAGATACATTAAAAGAAACTGCCAATTTCATTTTACACTCTTAGGTCCTGAGGTTAGGTTACTGTAGTCCGATGTATTTAAAGGAAGATGATTATACTGTACCGCTTTTACGCTAACTTGGCCTAAAATTACCATCTTTCCATCCTTAAATCTGAACTGTAGCAATAGATTAACACTTGAATATGGTGCTAGTCATGAAGAAGTGCTATGGAAAGGATGTTGAGCCACAGCATTGTCTCATTCTGCCACTGAGCTGCGTGAAATGAGCAGCAAAAGCACGAAAATCTAGGCCAAGTTAGCGTAAAAACAGTATAGTCTACTTCCCTTGGTGGCATTACAAGATCTAAAAACTTACAGCTAGTTTTTTGGACTCACCTATGAAAGACACATAAACCAGGACATTCTAACCACCTGACCACCATGGACCCTGGTAGGTTTGGGACAAAACTTTATTTCTGACTGGTTTTGTCAATGAATTTTCTCTAACTCATGTTTCCAGCATCACCCTCCTATTACTGTCCAAGGTCTGTAATCTCATCAGCTAAGAATGCTTCCTAACACCTATTCTTTACCTGTTTATTTATGAGATAGCAAGTCTCCTGTAGGATATTCTAAAACTAATGTTGATATTACAATGCCATATATATCATACAGGAAAATGAAATGGTAGAGTATGCAAAACAGGCCAATGTTAATATTACAAATTCAAAAATAACAAGGGAATGAAAGGGTACAGTATGCAAAATAAACCAATATGAAAAGGGTGCTAGGAAGCCTCCTGACCTAAAGAGGATACAGACCTTACTATCCCAACAACAGCAACGTTCAGTACTCACCCAGTGTTGTCCGGGTCAATGGCTGAGAGTACACTGGTCTCCACAACTGCCATGCTTCTACGATCATCACCCACTGAGTTCATTCGGCTCACAGGCGACCCAGACATTTCCTGGTGGATTAAAAAAACAGTTCATCATTATCATCATCATCATCCATTACTATCAACCCCATTATTTTCCTTATTTTTTTTTCTTTCCCACTGAAGGATGGGGCAATGTCTGATATTCATTCAAGTGTGTGTGTGTGTGTGTTCCTCTGTGTACATACTGGTGTGTGTGTGTGTGTTCCTGTGTATATACTGGTGAGAGAGAGAGAGAGAGTGTGTGTGTGTTCCTCTGTGTACGTACCGGTGGGAGTGAGTCATCTAGCCCAAGTGAAGTATTACCACTGGGGCCGCCACTCTGGAACATATGTACAAATTCCTCAAAGCTGATACGACCATCACCATCCACATCCAGACGACTGAATAGCTGCTCCAGTACCTACAAATCGACATATAAATAAGAGTTAATTAAATATTCCCCAAGTCAGGCTATATATGGGATGAATTAATTGAGATGCTTGGTACTTGCACTCAGGGAAAAATGTCTCCCTACTACTCCACTGTCTACTTCACACTTCAGCCACGTTCACCACCTTCCTCGCTGAAGCATCATACCAAGGAGAGTTATCAATGGCCAGAAAAACATACCAGTCCTCTCTCAGCAAGGGAATATTAGTCAATAGTGGAAAGTGAAAAGTACAAGGGGGAAAATATTAAGTGAACTTTGGTCCCTCACTGAGACCCCATCATATTCTTGGTTTAAACTCCTCCAGCCACTGCACTCACATATCTTCTCCAGGTCTCTCAATATTTATTCACTCCATTTGGCCAAACTGCTTCAAGGAAATACACTACTGCACTATAATACAAACACCATCATGGGTCCACATTAGCCCTATTCAATGCAGTGTTAGAGTGAATTCAAATATCAACATACACTACATCAAATAACCCAGCATGGTTCACTGATGCACCTAGTAGTACAGTGGTATATTGTACTGGTACTTCTCAACATACAAAGGATAGTTCACTGATTATGTATTACACTGTATCATAATTCTAGCCTTACTGCAGATTCACACTGGAACATCAATAATTAGGCCAAGCATTATATATAGATTCCTTCACTCCAATGACATATTTTTACATTTCATTCTTGCTACCACCACTCAGTTTTATTCAGTTCTGGGTGACCCGTACTACCAGCAAAGGGGTAACTGAATGCCATATCTAATCCCTCCAGTTTGAAAGGCCTCTCCAAAGCTGAATACAAATGTGTGGAGATAACAAGAATAAAATGAATAATACCTCACTGGATTCAAAGGGGTTTTAAAAATACGTGGTGATGTGTTGGCACCATCTTAGCAGTACTGCCAGCTGTAATATAAATCCACATTTTTATACCTCGGCAATGATGTCACACAGAAACCATGATTCAAGATTACTCAATGGATCTGGATGGTCTCTTTCTGTCTGCAATATAAAGCAAGACAAAATGGACTTAGTTATATTATACTTTTATCCACAATGAAAATGATCACTCTCCTTCTTAACATTTTCTCAAATGGAGGAGATGGGGAGGGGGATACCGAGGATGTCAGGAAGGGATGTGATGGAGGTATGGGATGGGGAGAGATATGACAGAGGGGGGTTAGAAATGGAGAGAGGGCAGCCTACTAGCAAATGACAGGGTTAAATCGGAGCAATTTGTTTGTGGTCACCCCATCCTGGATCACGGCATATGGCTACAGACAGAAAATCATTCTCAAGGTTAGCACTCAAAAACCACTAAACCATTGGGAATATAAAGATTAAAAAAATAATATCCATCCATCATCCAGTCCTACGTTGCCCCATGAAGAGCGTACGAGCCCAGGGCTAAAAAAATAGTATGACAGAAATAATGCCGGCTATACAGTACCTCCAGAAACTGAACATGACCCCACCATGTGATAAGATATGCTGTTTTCTCCATACCACACCTCCCAATAACATAAAAGTCTCAATGAACAACACTTTACCATCATACTAAGCCAGCAACTCACCTCATTAGCAACCTTCTCCATGCCGATAGCGTGACAGACGGTGGCCAGTTCGTCAAGGGAGAGGTACCCATCATGACCCACACCCAGCCGCTGCCACGTCGCTCGTAGGTATTCCTGAACAACCATATTTTGTTAAGGGACACTGTATCTATCCCTCTTAAGCAGGGAACAATCAACTACATGTAGAAACTCAGTAATCTTTCTTCTGGGTGACTGTACGTATAATCAAAGTCCAAGCTGAGACTCATATTGTTAAAAATCCCATTACAATTCTCAAGTTTCTTTTCTTTAGCAACTGTTGGGAAGTAATTAGCTGGTTTTGGCACTTGGTTTAACTTCCAGTCCATAGAAAACATCAGCTGTACCATCGTTAACTGCAATAAGGGGATTCCTTGAGAGGAGCATGGCACTGTTTTTATATTATGTTATTGGTAAGTTTATATTATGCCTATTTAACAGGTCAACTTGATTATACAGATTTACAGACCCAATAAACATACTACTTCATAATACCATTGTATATAGGAAGAAAAACTGGATAAGGCCGAACACCCAGCCATTTACTCAAACCGTTTAAATTGCTGGCTCTATCCCATAACCTGTGCTTACAATACACAGGTTCATTCTCTCTCTCTCTCTTATACACACACACACGCAGTACAATAAACTATAATGGACTGGACTTACTTCCTCATTGTCTCCTGAGTAGGCTAGACTGGCGGGCTGACTCCCTATGCCTCCCTCCAGTCCACCATTCCCATCAACACCACTATCAGCTGCCGACTGTAAATAATCACAGAATATTAACAACAGATGAATTATACCCACATTAAAAACTGAATTTATTGCAAAGATACAATAGCTTTGGTCTGACATACTATACTTCTTTCACTCTTACTTAGCAGAGATTTTTGTCATTCTGTCACCTATTTCTGTGTTTTGATAGTGTGATGGATGTGGTGGGAAGGTATGATGTGGTATGGGGGGATGCAATGCTATGTGGGAACAGTGGATTGTGTGTGAGTTGTATTTTGTGCTGGTACTCCGGCAGGGAAGGGTGGTGGCTCCATTGCTATAACCTCTACAAGTGACCCCAATGGACATGCGTCGGTGTGGGTACGAACTTTTAAGGGTTATGGTGATACAAAACTCCCACCCTATACTATACCCTTTTCACTCTAACTTGGCATAAAACTGCCATCTCTCCACCACGAACACTAAGCTGCAGCAAAAGATTAATGCTAAAATAAGATGCTAGTCACGATGAAGTGCTATGGGAAGGATGTAGCAGCCGCAGAAGAATTGTCTTTTTCTGCCACTGAGCTACGTGAAATAAGATGCAAAAGGGCAAAAATCTGGGCCAAGTTAATATGAGAGGAGTATAGCAAGGGCCTCATGTGGACATGGCCTAAGTCTAATTAATCAAGAACCATTAATAAAAAGAATCCAGCATTATACCTGTGAGAGCTGGATGCTGGTTGGAGTCTTTGTAATGTCTCCCTGATTAATTGTTGCCCTCGGGGATGCCATGGTAATCCTCCTCACTTCCTCATTCACATCAGGGGATGAGTCCTGAGAACTCATATTTCCTCAGTAAAAGACTTCATGTGACAGATGATCCTGGAAACAAATATATTACATTAAGTGAGATGGACTGCACCCCTGAAGGGATTATGGCATCTGGCTATAGAAAGATAGATGGATAGATAGATTGAAGTGTTGGTGGAGGCTGTGACCACCTGCATACCATCTTTTAATTACCTCACCTGTACAGTATTTGCAACAGAAATTCTACAGAAGAAAACTGTCACAGAATGATTAAAAACTTCATTATCCAAGACAAAATTCCAAGGATTTTCATGCTGTTCAAAACTTTAAAAAATATCCATCTGACAATATTACACGAAACAACGAGACATGTGATGAAACTGCTTAAGGAATGAGCAGGATACAGAAGTCAGCATATACACAAAATCAGAATTACAAGCGTAGGGAAGAATCTGCCATGTACAGTACAGTAGTTAATGCTTCCAGGGCCAAACAGTTTACGAGTTCTGTTCTAGCTACGTTACCTTAATTCTGTAGGACGTGGTTACATATAAATCACCTCCGTGTTGCCCTATCCTCTCTCATTTGGCTGCCCTCCCTCCAACTCACACACCCTTCTCGTATATCTCTCTCCACTCCATCCCTCCAACCCACACACCCCTCTCTCTCCCTCCACTGTCCCTTCAACTCACCCTGGAAGCTCTCCTTGACCTTATCCTCAGAAATTTGCAAAAAGTAAAAGCTTGATGATTCCTTACCAAAAATCAACGGAAGTGAATCACACAACTACTTCCCTTTACTAACGTTTATATTCCTGATTTAAGTTTTCCCGTTTCTGAGCACAAATATGTCTAAATCTAAATTCCCTCGTGCAAAATACACAACACTACTGGCTACCTGAACAAAGGATCTTATTTTCGCCAGATTATCACTATGGCAACTGGCTTCCTTTCATCTTCGAAGGATGAGGCGAAGTTAACCCGACGATTAACTTAACGAAAAACTCCATTTCAACAAGACCTGGACTTCAAAATGGCATAAATAGATCAGGAATTGACACAGCTTTCCATCTTGAAACTATAAACGAAATTACAAGGGAGAGAAGCCAAGAAAATGATCGATACGTTACCTCACCTGCAGAAATCCGTCAGCTGCTGATCCAGTTAGTCATGTAAACACACCTGACATGTATAGACGACTGAATATCTACTTCTATAAACCATTCAGTAGTCTTTTCTTGCCCTGATCCTTTATAATCTACCCTAGAATCTTATTTTGATCTTCCTTCCTCATTAGCAACCTCTCCCCTTATAATCTACTCTCCAGTGCTCTCTCCCGTACACTAATCTATTATTATCTACCTTGAATCCCAGTATTTACATCCACTACTATACAGTTACAGCCCTTCAATCTCCAGTCCTACATCATCTACTTTTAATCCTACTATTCTACACTCCTTTATGAATCATTTAGTACTCTTCCTCAAACTAATATCCCTCGCACCTGCCTTAAATCGTAATGCTAACCACATCATACCTAATTTATGCTTTTCAAATCTCCTGACACCTCCTCCCCCCATGAAAACAATCTAGTACTCCTCATCTACCCTGTATCCTACTTCTGACATCTTCCATTATGATAGCTCCTCTTCAATTCCAATCTTCTGTTATCTACCACCTGACTAGTGTTGTATTAGTACTCAAAGGCGCGTTTTCTGTACCCATGTAAATAAATCTTTGCATGAGTACGAAAAAATGTTCGTTCTACAGAGATGAGGAGTTACAATATACAGGCTGACGACCTAAATACAGATACCATATAATAAAAAAAAAATTAATGTATTGTAAGAAATGAAGCATACCGCATTTTTAATCACCCTCTGGGAATCAAAATCACATATCCCCCCCCCCCAAAAAAAAAGTTACGGCTCTATATCCTATCCATAACACTTAATTCAAACCTAGATCATATTCTAGTGTTAATCTATTGCTACAACTCAGCATTCAAGATGGAGAGATGGCAAATTTAGCCCATGTTAGAGTGAAAAGAGTATTGCAAGTCCCCTATTAAACTGGAATGCAGGTCACAGCCTCCACTTCACTGCCGTAACCATTCTACCACCGCCTCCACAACCTTACCAGAATATTTCTTGTGTTACAGTTAGTGTCCTGTATCACACTTAAAAAAAAAATTAATAAAAAGTGTTACAAAATCAAGTTACTTTCACCGGCCTGAGAAATTGACATTTAGATCTGTTCATTGTTCTGTGCTACCCTTTCTATACGTGTGTGTGTGTGTGTGTGTGTGATAAATATTGAGTAAAAATTGGTTTATGACTACAGACTGATAGATTGTATAGACTGATATAGTCATTTATCTATCTACCTATCTACCTCTACCAACATAACATGGACACAATCATAGGCCAACCTTCGCCTCTCTATCACTCAACTTTTTCCACGCAACCAGCCAACGCGTAACGCACCAAAATGCCAAATCCACCCACCCACTCACCCACGCAAGGCAGAGAGCGGCTCGAAAGTTTAAATTCTTGGCGGGAGTATAAAAGCCTTCCAATTTCCACTCCTCCCCACTCCACCCTCCACCTCCACATCGAATCCACTCTTATATATCACTGGGAACTCTGAAGATGATAACTTGTGCTATATTTGTAAGTATTATGTTGCTCCTTCGCGTACTGGTAAAGAGGTTTGGGATGCGGAAAGCTTTGCCTTGCGTGTGGATTTTAAAAGATTGGTGTGTGTGTGTGTGTGTGTGTGTGTGAGTGTGTGTGTATGTAGATAGATAGAGACAGAAATAGACAGACATATGGAGATACTGATACTGACAGACAGATAGAAAGATATAGATTCAATTCTTCGCTATAAAACACTCTTTAAAATCAAAGTAAACGTACATTCGCCTAACCTCTACCTAAATAACCTAATCTACCAAACACTAATCTAATCTACCATGCACTAATCTACCCTAATCTACTTCTAATCTACCTTACAGATCAGCATAGCAATGGCGAGTGTATGCAGTCTACCTCAAAGCAAGAGCTCAACTTTAGCCACCCCACCCATTGCACCCGCCCACGCTGGATATACCCCTGAGGTTAGTCTGTGTTTGTTAGATAAATAATTGGATGGTTGATTAGATAGTTAGCTAGACAGTTATTTAGATAGCTAGTCGGTTAGTTGGTTGGTTAGTCAATTAGTAAGTTGGTTAGTAAGTTAATAAGTAAGTTGGTTTGTCTTTCTGCAGCTTATTTCACGTCGGAGGAAAAAGACAGTATTTCGGCTCTACATCCTTTCCATAGCACTTCTTCGTGACTGGCATCATATTATATAGTTAATTTATTGTTACAACTCAGAAACAAGATGAAGGGGTGGAAATTTCAGGCCAGTACAATTAACGTAAAAATGAACAAACACTGTAAGACATTAAAAGATTTATGGGAAATAGAAAATGATGCGGTAGGTGGTGGAGACCATCATCCACTCACCTGATGTAGCGCTGCCTACTTCCTCCTTCACCTTTATCATTCTTTTTCTGTGTCTGCCCTCCTCTCTTCCTATTTCTCACCATCCACTCACTTGATGTAG
>JAGKTI010001984.1:568-73378 GCA_018397915.1 Birgus latro | reverse complement strand
TGAAGTAGCGATAGAAGAGAGATAAAGATGCAACAGTGCGGCGAAGAGACAAAGGTTGAAGGGAATCAGTAAGAGGAGGAGAGTTAATGAGACGAAAAGCCTTTGACTCCACCCTATTGAGAAGAACTGCATGTGGGGAGCCTCCCCACACATGAAAGTTGTACTTCATACACGGGCGAATAAAACCCGAGTACAAGGTCAACATCTGTGCAGGGGTAAAGAAAGTTCGGAGTCGGCCCAGCACACCTAATATCTTGGAAGCAGATTTCACAAGAGATATAATATGTTCTTTCCAAGACAAATCCCGAGAGAATGAAACCCCTAGCATGTTCAAGGATGATGCAGGACTGAGCTGAACATTATTAAACATTAGTGGGTAATCCTGAGGAAGATTTTGTCGAGTTGATAAGTGTAAGAACTGAGTTTTTAATGCATTAAAAACAACAAGATTATTTTTACCCCAATCAGAGATATGAGCCAAGTCAGACATTAGGTGTGCCATAGCCTCATCCCTTGTTTGCTGAAGTAACTCCTGAGATGGACGTTGCGGAAATCGAATGGAAAGGTGAAGGGTGGAATCATCAGCATATGAGTGGATAGGGTTAGATGTACAGCTTAGAAGGTCATTGATGAATAAAAGAAAGAGAGATGGTGATAGGACAGAGCCCTGAGGAACACCACTGTTGATAGGTCTAGGAGAAGAACGATGGCCGTCTACAACAGCAGCTATAAAACGACCAGAAAGGAAGCTAGAGATGAAGGCACAGATAGAAGGATAGAAACCGCAAGAGGGCAGTTTGGAAATCAAAGATTTATGCCAGACTCGATCGAAAGCCTTTGAGATGTCAAGTGCAATGGCAAAGCTTTCGCCAAAGTCCCGAAAGTAGGATGACCAGGAGTCTGAAAGGTAGGTGAGAAGATCGCCAGTGGAGCGTCCCTGACGGAACCCATACTGACGATCAGAAAGAAGGTTGTGACAGGAAAGATGCTTTAAAATTTTTCTGTTAAGAACTGATTCGAAAACTTTTGATACACAGGATGTTAAAGCAATTGGACGATAGTTAGAGGGTTGGGAATGGTCACCCTTCTTTGGGACTGGCTGAATGAGAGCAAACTTCCAGCAAGAAGGAAAGGTACAAGTTGAGAGACAAAGGCGAAAGAGTTTACCTAGGCAGGGTGTAAGCACAGAAGCACAGATTTTGAGGACAACAGGAGGGACTCCATCAGGCCCATATGCCTTGTTAATACTGAGGCCAGTGATGGCAGAAAATACACCAGCTGAAGAAGTTTTAATGCCAGTCATGAGGAAGTCTGAGGGGGGAAGTGATGGAAGAACAGCACCGGAATCGTCTAAGGTAGAATTGGAGGAGAAAGTCTGAGCAAAGAGATCTGCTTTATCAGTAGAAGAAATAGCTACAGAGCCATCAGAGTAGAAAAGAGGAGGGAAGGATGATGAGGTAAAGTTCTTAGAAAGGTTTTTGGCAAGGTGCCAGAAGGAGCGAGAAGAATTCCAGTTGGAGAGTTGGGAACATTTAGCACGGATGAAATTATTTTTAGCAGAGCGAAGAACAGACTTAGCACGATTCCGGGCAGAAATATAAAAAAGATGTGATTCAGGAGTGGGTTGGCTCCGGTACCTTTTAAAGGCCCTCTCTCTGTTGCGGACAGCATTAGAATAAGCGTGATTAAACCAAGGCTTTCTTGCAGTAGTCAGAGGATATGAAAAAGGAATGAATGCTTCCATGCCCGAGAGAATAACCTCCGTAATGCGCAGGGCACACTCAAACGGCTCCCGGCCATGGAAGCAATAATCATTCCAAGGAAAATCAAAGTACTGGATGAGGGCCTCCCAATCTGCAGCTCCAAAGTGCCACAGGCGGCGTTTCTTTGGAGGGTCCACAGGCTGTACTGGAGCAATAGGACAGGTTAAGGTAATAAGGTTATGATCGGAGGAGCCCAACGGAGAGAAAAGATTAACAGTGTAAGCAGAAGGATTAGTTGTTAGGAAAAGGTCAAGTATGTTGGAACTCTCTCCAAGGCGGTCAGGGATACGGGTAGGGTGCTGTACACGCTGCTCTAGGTCATTGAGGATAGAAAAGATGTAGGCTTGTTCACCAGGTGGATCAGTGAAAGGAGAGGAGGGCCAAAGGTGGTGGTGAACATTGAAATCTCCTGGAATGGAGATTTCAGAGAAAGGAGAAATGGATAGAATGTGTTCCATCGTAGCAGTAAGATAGTCAAAGAAGTTTTGATAGTCAGTTAGGAGATAAGTAAACAGCACAGATATATTTAGTCAGAGAATGACAGGAGAGCCGAAGCCAGAGAGTAGAGAATTCAGAAGAATCAAGTTCAGGAACACGAGAGCAAGATAGATCGTTGCGTACATATACACAACAGCCACCTTTGGCTTTGAAATGAGAATAAAGAAAGTAGGAGGATACAGAAAAGGGTTTGCTGTCAGCTGTCTCAGACAGCTGAGTCTCAGAAAGAAAGAGAAGGTGAGGTTTAGAGGGGAAGAGGTGGTGCTCAACAGAGCGAAAGTTAGAGGAAAGGCCGCGAATGTTACAGAAATGAAGAAGGAGTGAGTCAGACAGTGGTTCCAGGCAGCTCCGAGAGTCGTCACCCTTACCCTTACCCCTACGACCTTGGTGAACATCAGGGGGCTGTGGGGAGTAGGTCTGGGAATACTAGGGAGCATAAGAGGTGCTGGGGAGTGGCTCAACCTCACCTCACCGCTCCATCACCACACCACGTGATTCACCCCGCTCACTCACCGCTGCACCTGGTCCACTCCGCTCCCTTACACCACCATGTGAGCGCAGTGACTCACTCCTGCCACTCTCCCTTTCTGCTACAAGACTTCCCCTTTCACTTTCTACTCTCTCCACACCACTTCCGCCCTCCCCAAACAAGACACTAGGCCCATACCAGAGTATGCGACGTGCTGACCTCTCGTGGCCGTGATGGGATATAATCTCGCGGCCGTACCACATGGCAGCACGTCCCATGGCTCCCTCCTCGTCCTCGTCCTCGTCCTTGCTTTCACCCTTTATATCACGTAGTGGCTCAATACAGGTCTTACCATGCTGTTTAGGTACTGGGAGGCCCTCTCTAGTGGCGCGGTACATTATGTAGCGCCACTTTCGTTGCGAAGGGACCTCCTCATCACTGCTACTGCTTCCCTCCTTCTCTGGCTTTATCCGCCACCTCGTCATCGACTGGCGAATCACTGTCACCTGTGAAGGCATCAAGGGCGGCTTGAATCTGGTTGTCTGAGAGGCCTCAGCGCGCCATGTCTGACCTGGGTCACTGCTGGGAGGTGAGTGGACGAGGTGAGGCCGCACGCGGGTCACGAGGTCGCCGAGTGTCCCCACCTGGTGGCAGATAGGGGAAGGTC
The DNA here is from genome assembly GCA_018397915.1 of Birgus latro. Lineage (NCBI taxonomy): Eukaryota > Metazoa > Arthropoda > Malacostraca > Decapoda > Coenobitidae > Birgus > Birgus latro. The sequence continues at coordinate 69,981 of JAGKTI010001984.1, read as the reverse complement.
GTCAGCACGTATGTACCCTAAATCAAGCGTGAATTTTGAAATTTGTGCAAATTATGATCCTTGCAATTGAGCGAGGTACCGGTACGTCGATGGGTGTAGCTGTGACAAAACATTGTGACGTACCCATACGTCGACGGAACGCCTCGGGTTAAGCATGCTGAATCTTCACTATGAGATGGAAAAGGGAAGTTTGGTACAACTTTTATATACTTGCTTATGAAAGACAATTATTTTCAATTACAAAGTATTTCTGCTTGTCCACTAGTAACTATTAGAACACAACGGTTGATATTCACTATTATGGATGAAGAATAACTTTGCTTTGTCCTCCAGGAGCTTCAAAGATTATTAATTCCAGAACTACCGCGAGAATAAGTGGGCCTCTAGTGTACTATTACTGAGGAATTTTATCTCGATTCATTCATTCACTGTGACAATACGATCTTATTGCACCACCATATCTTATTTCGCCATAATATCTACTCTCACAGTAATATCTTATCCTCACAATAATATCTTATCGCACCACTTTAGCCACCAGTGTAATGACAGAATTTTTAACTCTAATGATTTGGTGGAAAATTTGCTGAAGCCAGTCTGATAAATTCCTCCACTCCAATCACCAGTGTAATGTCAGATTTAGACTCACCATAATGATGATGGGAGATTAATCCCACCGCTAAAACAACAAGTGTAATGATAGAATTTTTGAGCTCTTATGTGATGATGAGAGATAACATATCCCACCATAATGACAATAGTGTAATGACAGAGTTTTTTAACAAGTGTAGAACACTCAATTTTGACTTACCTAAAGAATCAGAGTTTTAGAAAGTATGTTGCCACCACCCAGCGCATGCTGGGAATTTATTCCATCAGAAAAGAATGATGAGCATTTCTGGGGCTTTGCGAATAAGAGAACTAGGGTAGCGTGTTCTTATAAAGGGCGCGTGAGTAATAAGATATGAGCACACCTTGCAGGCCATTCAACCTTACGATTAAGTCTCCTTAGAGAATAGTAAGAATTAACTCAATGATCACTTAACCTAATATTTACTAATTCTAAACATACAATTAAAAGAAAAACACAAAAAATAATTTGATCAAAATAAAACACAGATTACTTTGCAAACTATAAATTACTAGGAACTGAAAGATAAATTTTTCTTCGCACTGAGAATAACACTAGGCAGACTAAGTATATAAGGATCAATAATTTTAAGAGTATACTTCTCCACAGCTGAATAAATACTCAGGATGATATTGATGATATTATCACACTAATATATAGTGTTCTTCACAATTGGATAAATATTCAGTATAATATTATCACACACTAATATAATAATCTTCACCACTGAATCAACACTCCTAAATGACACTGATACACTAGGTTTTATCCCTTCCGGGAATATGAAGCTCACATATTAAATTAATATATTCAAGGTGATACTTTCAACATGAACCCAGCAATCCCATGGCCTCGAGAGGGCTCCTTGAGAATTGACCTTGGAATAATACCACTATAGAGTATATCCTTGGGACCGAGTTTTTTTTGTTCCCCTTTCAATTTTACCTCGGTGATCACACTCAACCGATACAGTGTTAATAAAGGAACTACAGTATGTAAACGAATCGACATTTAAAATATGGAGTACAATTTTTAATAGCTTCCTAGGACTAGATAAACGCAGGCTTATAATTCGTTTCTGATATTCACAAAATTTATATAAGAAGTTAAACTAATTTCAGTGGACCAGCTAATTCGCATTCGGGTTCCGTGAGTCAGAAAAGGGGGGAGGGGGAATTTTTAGTGTAAGCGGACATTAGGCGAAGTGAGCTGGACGGCTTCACCACTCGTGTGAGCAGACGAGATGAAGGAACAGCGACAATCAGCAAATAGGAGGGCAATGGGAGTGACCATGATATGAAAGGAATTGGGGGGGGGGAACATTGACAAGTCAACCTATCAATATATGAGAGAACTTACATTATAGGAACAAAGGGAAGGGGGGGGCAATACTGAGCTTGCGGGCACTCACCTGCAAATAGGAGGGCAACGGGAAAGTGATGTTCCCATAGGCCCAGTCTTATATAGCCTCGGTTGTTCTAATTCTGGAGACTGACTCCAACTTCGACTGATCGTTCTGCAAGATTAGAGTCTTTACACCTACTACCAAGGGATATGAAAGATATGTTTACACTCAACCCACACGGATGGGTTGGCTTACGATGCTTAAAATTTTGTAATAAGCGTATGGGATTTACAATTGCACCAAAGCCTAAACGAATGAGTACTTGATCAACTTGTAGCTATGCTCGCAGTTGTCGGGTGTCTATGCGACTAACGCGAGTGTAACAATGCAAATTTTGCGGTTACAGATGTCGATTATCAGCAATTAGAATTTAGATAAGCTTTAATTCACTACTACGTAGTACAAAAGGGAACACTATTGACACTGACATATCGATCTCTAGATCAAAGCATGAAAACAGACATTCGCGATGGTTAACTCTTGCTAAAGTTTATGATGTTATGCACATCATGGGAATTGGCTGATCTCTATGCACAAAGTCAGTCATATTTACATAGCTGCCCGACTCAATTCCTCTATCAATAGAGTCTCACTCACACTACGAATACTAGCAGGGATCAAACCTGAATATGGAATTTAATCCGTCACGTCACAACCGATTTCCAACTTCCGATACCCCCCAGTCCCGAGCATTTTCGGAAAAATTTTCTTTTGGCTCAAACCATTGCTATTGGTGAGAAACATCGAAAATTCATACAGAAATCTCTCTCCTGAAGCTATAAATGGTGCTACAGGTGATGCGTCAGCATTACATTTTCCCTCTTTTTTAGGGTAACTGGCTAAAGAAAATGAACTATGGAAGGGTTAACTAATTCAAGCCACCTTAATTTAGGTATTTATTTATGTATTTGGTACGAATTTATGTGTAGTACAAGACTATATTGGTTTTCACACAATTATAAAGGCAACAGAAGCATTGTTGAGTCACCAGACATCCACATATGGCACCTTCCCTTATGACATTACCACCTCATCACTTCTGTTTGTTTCTTGCTCTAGCTTCTTTATTTATTTGTACTCCACCTCAGGAATCACTTTCACAGTGAATTTCGTCATTGGAGAGATCGTGGGGCAACATACCTTTACTGGCCAGGTTACTGCTAACAGGTGAATTGCCCAGTGTGGGGGGGAGGGGGGAGGGGGAAGGGGGGAGGGGGGTTAGGTGGGACCAGGCAGTATCCCCGCTTGATAGCAGGTAGAGGAAGGTCTCCCACATATGCCTACCAAAAATCACCCATGAAACTTGAAAATTGTGCAGATTATGACCCTTGCAATTGCGCGACGTACCCGTACGTCGATGGGTGTAGCTGTGACAAAACGTTGCGACGTACCCATATCTCGATGGGATTCCTCGGGTTAACGGTTAACTACTAAATTGCAGAGACAAAAAAAATTTAGGGGGTCAAGGTTATACTTACATTACACTTACACTAACTTATACTACACTTATACTAACTTAAATTATACTTAAATTACCCTTAAAATTACGACATTACACAGGGTGTAGCACTGCTAGGGAAAATAGGTAGAAGGTGAACAGCTCAAAGACAAGACGTAGGAGTAAGGGAGGAACTTTTCTCGAGGTCTGTGTAAGAGACGAAGGCAATGGAAAGATAATCATGGGATAGGAGGAAATGTTCTTAAGGAACAGAGACTTGCAATAGGGAGTTGTTGAACCGGAAAGGAAAGGTAATAATCTGGAAGAGGTTGAAGGTGATGGTAGAGCGTAAAGGAATATGAACGACAACACATTTGGTGAGAAGGGTGGCCTCGAGAACTGGAAAGTAGTATTCTAGAAAGGAGAAGGAAAGCGCTGTTGACAGATCGAATGTGGAGCGAGCCCATTCCAGTACAGAATGATGACCAGAGATAGGTACTAAAGCTGCAGTGACACGTCCATTAACAACATCGACTAGGATACTAACCAAGTTAGAGACTTGAAAGAGAAGAGAGTCGATGGCTAGTTGGAGTTTATCCATGTTTAGATTGAGATAAAGGAACTGAGAAACAATGCTGAGATTAGGATGTTGTTGTTTTAATATTTCTGTAAAGTTGTTCAGTGTAAGTTACGTCATTTAGGTGGGCTGTATCCTCTTTAACGTAGTGTGTTGGACCTGTGTGACTTGGCTTTGACAATCTAGGGCTGAGGCTAAGTGAGCTAGGTCAGATTTGAACCCAGAAGGTCACGAGCTGTAGCCACGCCAAATAAGCCACTAAATATTTCACCTCCAAAGTCAAAGAGACCTTGTTTCACACGAGAACGTCCTACGGGTGTCTGAATGGAAAATGTCATTGAGCTGAGAGAATCTGTCTGTGATGTATTGCAATTGCCAGGACACTGGTAGATAAAGATGGTACCAAAACTCATCCGGGTTGTGTTTCCCCATGATGGCTGAGAGGTGGGTCTTGATTTTGTCCAACTGGTATGCGAAGCGAGGGATGGCGATGGCTGCGTCGGTCAGGGGCACAAGATCGTAGTGTAGGGAGACTACATCTTATACCGCCATTACCTCGCCTCCCGAGCTCACCAAGGCCCCGGGACATTCTCCACCATCGTCCATACACGTCAGCCGGCGGTTACGAGTTAATTCAACTTGGCAGGTAAAATGCCGTATAACAGCAGCTGTACTGGGTAAGATGGAAACAAATATTTATATAAAAGGACTGATGGAAACCTTTGATTATCTACAGAGCTCAAGTATATGGTTGGCAGAACAGTGTGAAATCAGATACTATGGGTCCCATAAAAACGATAATTGGCTCAGATTCCTCTGAAAGATTCCAACATAGGACTGTCAAGAAGAATAAAGTACAGTTGTTCAACAGTCTAGGTTCCCTTTCCAAAGAAAGACAGAGGAGAGGCCAAGGATGTAGGCTCGGTCTTTGTTACCCCCACACAGTCATTGATGGTAGTTAGAATAGGTGCAGAATTAGAACCTATTCAGATAAATGACTTGTTGGATGAAAAATTTGAACCTGTACACAAACTTTGGGACCTAGACAGTGTAGGAATACACTCTGAAGATCCAACTCCTGAATTTAAAATTTCTTTGGATTTGCATAACCAGTCTGTGGAATTTAAAGATGAACTGTACTGGGTAGGATTACCATGGAAACAACCATTCGGAGTTACCAACAAATTTCCAAGCAGCTAAGGCTCAGTTAAATTCTCTTCTAAGAAAGTTGAGAGACAACCGAGAACATCTAACTGTGTATGATAATATTATTAACGATCAGTTGAAGAATAAATTTATAGAAGAGGTAGAATTCCCTGTTAACCACAAGGAAGGACATTACTTACCATATCATGCTGTAAGCAAGGATTCAGTAACTACTCCCATAAGGACAGTTTTCATTTGCAGTAGTAAAGCGTCCAAGCGATCATATAGCTTGAACGATTGCCTGTACTGTTGACCTACACTAAGAGAGAAGTTAGGAAATGTTTTATTATGATTTAGAGAGAAACCACATGCTTATACAGCAGACATTAGTAAGGCTTTTCTCAGGAATGGATTGAGAGAGGAGGATAGGAAATTTACAAAATTCCTCTGGCCTCAAGACCCTCAGAATGAGGATAGTCCACTGAAAACTTACTGTTTCCGATCGGTGCTCTTTGGCTCTTGTGCTAGTCCTTTCCTACTTTGCAACACATTGAAGCATCATTTTGAAAGGGCCAAATGCCCAGAAATAGGGCAGGCTTTTTATATGGATAATTTGCAAGGTGTTGCTGATACAGAGACGGAAGCACTTAAGGCTTATGAAGTAGCCAATTCTGAATGTGGGAAGACAAATTTGCCATTGCAGAGCTGGAATACAAATTCACCACTTTTGAGGAATAGGATACAAGAGGACTATCCAAATACTGACATTCCCAAAACTCAAAAGGTGTTGGGTCTTAACTGGGATACAAAGGCTGATGAAATAAGTTTAAAGCACATTAAGTTCTCTGATGTCACTCTCACAAAGAGGTCTCTGTTAAGTCAGGTATCCATGTTATCTGACCCATTAGGAATAGTCAGTCTTATAGTTATTAGGTGCAAATGTTTAGCGCAAGAGGCTTGGTGAGAAAAGTTAGACAGGGACACCGAATTACGTGAGAAGTATGCTGAACTATGGGAACAGATTAGATCTATCTATCTATATACCTAGGCTGCTTCCCCCAAGAAAAGGGAGGTAGCCGAGACAGGTCAACACACTACCAATTTACTCATCCACTCATACACATTCATTCGCATCTTAGCCCCAATGGGGAGAAGGGACAGATCCTCACCGCACCACACCGCACGAGGGTCAACTACACAGTGCAGTCAGTGACATCCGAAGCAGAGCCCGACAGCAAAGCTTGTTTACCCCTGCCACATCATAATGGATCCAGCCCCTTGCACCTGACCTGATCAGCTGATCAAACAAAATGCGGGAGAATATCCCCTCAGGGTAGCGTCATCATTTATTCATTCACAATTTCCCTCCATTCATTTCTATCACGCACAGCCACTCTTCCTTGCTCAACAGACAACCCTCTCGCATCCAACGTTCTCTTCACACTGTCCATCCATCCTATTTGTGGTCTTCCTCTAAGCCTTACACCTCTCACATCAGATCTGGTTATCCTTTTCACCAATCGCTTATTATCCATTCTCTCCATATGCCCAAACCATCGCAACACCGTCTGCTCAGCTCGATCAGCCACCTCACGAACAATTCCAGTTCTCCTTCGCACTTCATCATTTCTCATTCGATCCATACGCGTCACTCCACACATACTCCTCAGTCACCTCATATCCATTACATTCAAACTTTTCCTCTCTGCTACACCCATATTCCATGTTTCAGCCCCATATAATGCAGTCGGTACCACAATACCCTCGTAGAGCCTTCTCTTTACATCCATTCTAAGTGAACGACATCTAAACACTTTTTTCATTCCTCCCAGCACGTTTCCAACTTCATTCATTCTAAACTTCACTTCTGCATCTATTCTTCCATCCACAGCAAAGATTAGATAGGAATTTGAAAAAAACATCAAGCGTATGTATTCCCAGGAAGATAAACAGTAATGAGAAGTCACATTTACACTTATTTTGTGATGCTTCTCAAAATGCATATTGAGCAGTAGCTAATGAGATGATAGTAAGATTATTATGTTTAAAGCCATAGTTGCACCAATTAAAGGAAGAATCCTACCTCAAATGGAATTGGCTTCAATAGAAGTAGGAACTAAATTGACCAGGTATTTAACCATTACTCCTGATTCTTAGTTTGAGGATATTTATATATGGACTGACAGTAGGATTTGTCTTTACCGGATAGGAAAGGAGGACAGTAAAATTCCTTTCGTCCACAACAGAGTGAAGGCTATAAAAGAACTGTCTTCCAAAATTGAATTTATGCATGTGTCCTTCAAACAAAATCCAGCTGAACTGCTCTCGAGAGGTTCGACAGTAAAGAGACTGATCAAAGATAATTTGTGGTTTAAAGGTCCTAAGTGGTTACTCACTAAGGACTGGTCTGAGCAGAAACAGTATAGTACTGCTGAGGTTAGTGCTGTAAACTTGGGATTTTGTAGTACCTGAGCCAGATGTAACTGATATTAGCATATTATTCTCATCAATAAGACATCTTATTAACACTACTAAATTAGTTGTTGAAAATTTGGAATAAGAAAATGGGGTTTAAGAAGTGTGACTCCATGGAATATTGGCTGAAAAGGATGCAAAGGAATTATTTCGGAGAGATTTTTAACCTTTTAAGCCAAGGCACTGGTAACAAGAATAATCTGATAAGAGATTTAGGATTGTTCTTAGACGGAAAGAGTCTAATTAGATGCCGTGGCCGAATAGTAAAGGCTGATTTGCCTCTCCAAACAAGACATCCTATACTGTTACCCAAGAATGATTATTTTGTACAGTTAATTATTAAAAAAGCCCATGATATAATTCTTTACGGAGGTGTGCCGCAGACATTGGCCCGAATCCGGGAAAGGTATTGAATCCTTAAGGGTAGACTGGTCATAAAGGAATATCTCAAAGGTTGCATTGTATGTAGGAGGTATGAACAAAGGCCATATGACTAACCAGGACCACATGCTTTACAAAAGGACAGAGTATATGTAATTCGGCCCTTCAAAGAAAATCAAGTTGATTACACAGGGGCTATAACTGTTACAGGTGAGGGAACTCCTCATATGGTGTATATATGTTTGTTCACTTGCATCTGTACAAGGGCAGTCCATCTAGAAATGGCAGAAGACTTAAGTTCAGAGACATTCCTGAATTTATTTAGAAGATTTGCTGCTAGAATGTCTTGTCTTACCAAATTAATAAGCGACAATGGAACCAATTTCTTTGGAGCACCAACTTTACTTTTAAACATTATGAATGACCCTAAGGTTAAGTCGGCACTGGGAATCCGAAATTGTACCTGGCAGTTCATATAGTTCCAAGAGCACCATGGCAAAATGGATTTACAGAACGAATGATTGAAATACTAAAGAACTGCCTAAGAAAAATCTTACACAGAACGAAGATCACCAGAGAGGAACTGAGAACAGTGATAACCGAAATTGAGGCTAGGATTAATGATAGACCGCTAACCTATCTGGATGATACTAGCTTTTCAGTTGAAGCACTGACACAGGCTCTTATGTTGCATTGCAGAATGCTTCATCCGGTGCCTTGTGTGGATGTCCAGGAGGAAGTAAGTTTTTTTTTTTTTTATGCAAGGAAGAAGGAACCAAAGAACATGGGCCGGCAAACTGTTCCTTAAAAAAAGAAAAAAAAAAAGCCAAGTTCAAGATCTGTTCATTTCGAGACCCCTGGACACAATGTGTTTGAAAGACTGGAGACCTTAGGAAGTAGGAAATACAGACAGAGGAAGACAGTTCCAGAGCTGACCAGTTGCATAAATGAAGGACTGGGAGTAACTGTTAAATCATGCATTAGAGAGATGGACAGAAAAGAGATGAGAGGTTGTTGCTAGACGGGTGCTACGGGCACGTCGTAGAGGTGGAGGGATGCAAGCAGTTGAGAGGAACAGTGGCCATTGAAGTAGCGATAAAAAAGAGATAAAGATGCAGCAGAGCGGCGAAGAGACAGAGGTTGAAGAGAGCCAGTAAGAGGAGGAGAGTTAATGAGACGACAAGTCTTTGACTCCACCCTATTGAGAAGAGCTGTATGTGGGGAGCCTCCCCACACATGAGAGTTGTACTTTAAACAACTGTGCAGGCGTAAAGGAGGTTCAGAGTCGGCTTAGCACACCTAATCTCTTGGAAGCAGGTTTCACAAGAGATGTAATATGTTCTTTCTAAGATAAATCCCAAGTGAATGAAGCCTCAAGCATATTCAAGAATGATGCAGGAACGAGTTGGACATTACTGAACATTAATAGGTACTCCTGTGGAGGACTTTGTCAGGTTGATAGGTGTAGGAAGTGAGTCTTTGATGCATTAAAAACAAGATTATTTTTACCCCAGTCAGAGATATGAGCTAAGCCAGACATTAGGTGTGCCATAGCCTCATCCCTTGTTTGTTGAAGCAACTGCTGAGATGGACGTTGCGGGAACCAAATGGAAAGGTGAAGGGTGGAATCTTCAGCGTACGAGTGGATTGAACTAGATGTACAGCTCAGAAGGTCATTGATGAATAAAAACAAGAGAGTTGGTGATAGGAAAGAGCCCGGAGGAACACCATTGTTGAGAGATTTAGGAAAAGAACAATGGTCGTCTACAACATCGGCTATAGAACGACCAGAAAGAAAGCTAGAGATGAAGACACAGATAGAAGGACAGAAACCGTAAGAGGGCAGTTTGGAAATTAAAGATTTATGCCAGACTCGATCGAAAGCCTTTAAGAAGTCAAGTGCAATGGCAAACTTTAGCCAAAGTCCCGAAAGGAGGATGACCAGGAGTCTGAAAGGTAGGTGAGAAGATCGCCATTGGAGCGTCCCTGACGGAACCCATACTGATGATCAGAAAGAAGGTTGTGATAGGAAAGATGCTTTAAAATTTTTCTGTTAAGAATAGACTCGAATACTTTTGAGACACAGGATGTTAAAGCAATTGGATAGTAAGAGGGCTGGGAATGGTCACCCTTCTATGAGACTGGCTGAATGATAGCAAACTTCCAGCAAGAGGGAAAGGTCTAGGCAGGATGTAAGCACAGAAGCACAGTTCTTGAGGACAATAGGAGGGACTCCATCAGGCCCATATGCCTTGTTAATACTGAGGCCAGTGATTGCACAAAATACATCAGCTGAAGAAATTTTAATGTCAGCCATGAGGAAGTCAGAGGGGGGAAGTGATGGAGGAACAGGACCGTAATCGTCTAAGGTGGAACTGGAGGAGAAAATCTGAGTGAGGAGATCTGCTTTATCAGTAGAAGAAATAGCTACAGAACAATTCAGAGTAGAAAAGAGGAGGTAAGGATGTTGAGGTAAAGTTGTTAGAAAGGTTTTTGGCAAGTTGCCAGAAGGAGCGGGAAGAATTCGAATTGGAGAGTTGAGAACATTTAGTGAGGATGAAATTATTTTTAGCAGAGCGAAGAACAGACTTAGCTCGAATCCGGGCAGAAACATAAGGAAGATGTGATTCAGGGGTAGGTTGGCTCCGTTACCTTTTATAGGCCCTCTCCTTGTTGAGGACAGCATTAGAACAAGCGTGATTAAACCAAGGCTTTCTCGCATTAGACAAAGGATATGAGAAAAGAATGTATGTTTCCATGTCCGAGAGAATAACCTCCGTAATGCGTAAGGCAGTTGGCTCCCGGCCATGGAAGCAATAATCATTCCAGGAAAATCAAAGACTTACTGCCTGAGGGCCTCCCAATCTGCAGCACCAAAGTGCCACAGATGACCTTTCTTTGGAGGGTCCACACCGGAGTGATAGGACAGGTTAAGGTAATAAGGTTATGATCGGAGGAGCCCAACGGAGAGAAAAGATTGACAGTGTATGCAGAATGATTAGTTGTAAGAAAGAGGTCAAGTATTTCGGAGCTCTCTCCAAGGCGGTCAGGGATAAGGGTGGGGTGCTGTACAAGCTGCTCTAGTTCATTAAGGATATAGAAGGTGTATGCTTGTTCACCAGGTGGACCAGTGAAAGGAGAGGAGAGCCAAAGGTGGTGGTGAACATTGAAATCTCCTAGAATGGAGATTTTGGAGAAAGGAGAAATGGATAGAATGTGTTCCATCGTAGAAGTATGATAGTCGAAGAATTTTGATAGTCAGCAGAATTAGGAGATAAGAAAATAGCGCAGATATATTTATTCAGAGAATGACAGGAGAGCCGAAGCCAGAGAGCAGAGAATTCAGAGAATTAGAAGAATCAAGTTCAGGAAAACGAGAGCAAGATAGATCGCTTTGTACACATACACGACGGCCACCTTTGGCTTTGAAATGAGTATAGAGAAAGTAGGAGGATACAGAAAGGGTTTCCTGTTAGTTGCCTCAGACAGCAGAGTCTCTGTTAGGAAAAGGTGAGGTTTAGAGAAGGAGAGGTGGTGTTTCACAGAAAGAAGGTTAGAAGAAAGGCAGCGATTTTTTCAGAAATGAAGAAGTGAGTCAGACAGTGGTTCCAGACATCTCTCTGAGTCGTCACCGGGAGAGGGGCAGATGGGGGCATTTATGGTCCCCTCCTCCCCCCCGGGGACTCCGAGGCCTGATTTAATGAAACCATTTTTTTTTTTTTTTGAATAGGAAGTATAGTGTGTATTGTGCATGTAGTTTGGTGCTGACAGTTAGAGAAACTTGTATTGGAGAGCATGCTGGCCTACTCTCCGTATAACTGAAACAGTGAAAAAGTTCAGCAAAGGGGGATGGTCAGGAACTAGTCCTGAGGGCTGATGAAACGGGAGCTCCAGCTCTCCCTGTCATCAGCTTTCCATCCACCTTGTGAGTACTTCCCTGCTCAACTGGTGCTACAGTCTACTCCTCTACTAGGACAACATCTGCGCAAGGAATACCAATGCCTGAAAAGGGTTTTGGACATCTGGAATAGACATTGGAGAGAAGAATATCTTTTGAGCCTAAGAGAAACACTTTATGGGGCTCAGGCTGCCAACAATAAAATCAGTTATAAACATAGGTAGGAGATGTCGTCTTATTAAAAACAGAACAACCAAGATCCCAGTGACCATTAGCTATGATTTCCACACATCCAGATTCAGAGGGGATGCTGAGTCTTGTAAAAATTAAATATAGGGGACATCTCAGTATGAAAACTATTGATAAACTGGTGCCCCCTGAGTTAACAGCTACCCCGGAGACAGTGGATGGAGGAGAGCAATTGGGTCAAGATGCGCGTCCAAGATGTGCCGCAGCACAGGATTCTCGAGATCGATGGAGAGAGCTCCTGGCTAAGGGTCACATTACATGAAACAGAGTATAATTTTTGGCCCGGCCCCAAAACTGTGGGAAATATTTTCCCCCAGAGTGCTTGCGCTCTTTGCTTTTTAAGATAGTTGTCGCTGTTAAAGGCAGAGGAAAACTGCAGAGCGTTAGTGATTATTTCAAGCGGTTTAATAACCCAGAGATTACGTTCTGTTAATAATTCTTATTATTAATAAATTAAATGCTACTGCGTTTATCCCTTGTGGACAACTATATTGTACATGTAAATACTTAAGAATTTCCCAATGACCTAAACTGCATTTGCGTGGTAGGATGACGTGTCCTGATGATGAGAAGCAGATGTGGGTTTAATACATACTGTATTTATAGATAAAGAGAATATTTGGCTTTAGTTTAATTAATACTAAGATTAAATTAAGTTAGATTAACTTTGTATATTTCATGAAGTAATTTGACTGTATTTAGCCTTGTAATTAAGTGGAACAATGTCGGGAGAGTCAAGTTCTAATACTGGGACGTTCGGGCTGACTTCCTCTAAGGTAGAATTTCTGGCAAATGTACTGGCAAAGATATTTGCTTTCCTGTGTGGGTCATTTGTAATGTTGCCATCTGAAGATTTTAGTGGGGGAATGGATGATGACTTGTTAAAGTTATTTTTGAAAGAATTAAGAGTTGACCAGAATATTCTATTGTTATTAAGGTTGTTAAGTAGTTTTGATGCTTGATTGTGAAGAAAGTTTGATTTAGCGAGATTTATTACAGCTTTTGCATGGTTTCTAACAATTTTAAATTGACAGAGTGATTCAGATGTTTTTGATTTTAAGTAAGTGTTGTATGCTAATGACTTTTGAGCTGTTGCTCTTGCACAGCTGCTATCAAACCATTTTGGAGAGTTCGATCTCTTAGTGAACTGTTGACTTGGTATGAACAAATCCATACCAGCTAGTATTAAATCACTAATATGGGACTGGGTAGAACTGGCATCACTAGGGAAGAAAGACTGCCACCGAATGTCAGCAAGATAATTTCTAAATCCATCCCAGTTTGCCCTATCAGAGTTCCATCGGGTCACCCTAACAGTTTCAGAACGGGAAAGTTTGGAGGGGGAGGGGCTAAATAATGAGGCTTCGATGAGATTGTCATCAGAGGATGCAAGTGGTGCCAGTACCTCTATCCTGTATTGATTGGATTATTTGTCAGGAATAGATCCAAGAGATGGGCATTATAGTTAGGGTTATCTGGTATTCTGGCTGGTTGCTTTACCAGCTGCGTGAGATTAAACGATTATGCAAACAGCTCTTACTCTAGACCAGCATCGTCAGTCCTGGCAGAATGCAATAACCATTCAACATTATGTTCGTTAAAATCACCCAAAATGGTAATTTCGGTACTAAGTGCAAGGTTGAAGTTACTCAGCTGCGTGGATATTGAGTCAAAAACACGCGGTTCTGAAGAGGCATTGGGATAGTGATAGACTACACAGATAGATTTGGTAATATTTAGATAATTTAGTTTGAACAATGATGATGATGATGATATGTATAAAAGATCATATTGATCACTTTTGCATGACACATTCTTGAAGATGATGATGATGACGATGATGATGATGATGAGTGTGTATAAAATGTCACCATACACCTCACCTTCAGATAAAACAGCTTATATTGAAGGCTATGATGGTAATAATGATAGCTAAAACAGCAGTTTACTGCTAAGACAGAGATGAAAGTTATACTTCTGTTTGGCTAAGAGTTCCAGATAACATCTATGGAAATACTGCATTACATGACTTATGAGATTTTCACAGTAGATGAATTTCTGCATTGTCGTTTGTTATTGATTTTTGTCCAGCGTTTATGGTTAGGTATTTCAAGCTTCTCCAGAAAAATAATATGACATTGAAATGTGTAACTACATCAGTGTTACGTTTTTGTTCAATAAGTCTTACGTACGGCATCATCTGAATATCTTACACGAAATTTCAGCATTTCACTGTTGGCGCCATAATGATCATGCAGTAAAAGAAGAATTTTAACAGTAGCTAGGTTACGTATTACTGTTCGCGTCGCATTATAACGCAAAGACTCCCTTTACCACCTCAATCTCTAAATGTCATAGATTTTGTTCGTTCTTCACGATATACTGTAATTTTAAGGTCCGATAACTGGGAGATAATATCACTAATTTCGGAGGTTGCAACCTCCGTCGTGGACTGTGATCCCAAAGCTTAAAGCTGAAGAGCTGAGTTTGTGTGCCCAGATTAGTATCCGTATCAATAATTTCTTCTCAGTTTCTTACCACATATCGGTGAGTGAGGGAACGTGTCAGTGCCGGAGTAAACGTTAGCTTGTCTACGTCTCAAATACATATGCATGGGTGAAGAGGATGTGTCACTGTGCGAGCTCTAGCCTGGTCACATCTCTGCTACATATTCCTGAGTTGAGGAGATGTGTCAGTACCAAAGCGAACGCTAGCCTGGCCACATCTCTGCTACATATGAGTGGGCTGAGGGGATATCTCACAACCAGAGCGACAACTGGCCTGGCCACATCTCTACTATATATGCATGGGTGAAGGGACGTGTCAGTGCTAAATTTCATGCTAATCTGGTCATATCTCTGCCACAAATGTATAGATAAGGGAAAGTGATAGTGCCTGATCACTCTTTTACCTGGTCACATCTCTGTCACATACACGTTCATGAGTTACTGTAGTAGTGCGCATAGGAACTTCAGAAGTCTTAAGCTCAAAAGGACGGACATAATCATGAGCTGGTTCAGTTTGCCCCATGTCATACTTTTGGTGGCAATAGGATTAGAAGGTTGGCCGTGAGTGCGCGTTTACGCACGCACACGCACGCACATATGCATACATACATGCAAACAGATGCACACATACATGCAGACACATGCACACATACATGCAGACACATGCACACACACTTGCATACACACATGGACACACACACATGCACGCACGCAAGCACGCACTGAAGTACTCACTTGCACACAAACGCGCGCGCGCACACACACACACGCACACACACACACGCACACACACACACACACACACACACACAGTGGTAGCATTCTCGCTTGCCATCTGGTAGACTGGAGTTCGCGCCTCGCTCAGGTTGCGAAAAGTTTCACTGACGAAGTGGGTGGTTACTGTCCCCCTTGAGCAAGGGGATGGGTGTGTGCTTGTGTCAAGGTCACAGCCTTGCCCATAGATCGGACTATATGAGCTCTCAGCTCCCTTCCGGGAGGGTAAAAGCTGACGATCACTACCATCAAGTGATCCTGACCGACCCGGTGAGTTACACACACACCAGGCAAGAATTCTGGGTAGGGAGGGGCGTGGAGGGCTTATACCCCCTTATTTTCGGCAGACCAATGAATCTTTATAATAAGTGAACTATGACAGGAAAATATAAGTACTAAGCATCTTACATAATTGGTTTCATGAACTCATTCCTTTGAAAAAAGGGATTTGGTGATAAGTTGTGGAGAGTTTGACAATGAGTTTGTCACGAATTTTCTACATCATAACGTTATGTTAAGTAAATCGTGACATCGAGTGATTTTGCGGGCGGTACGTTCCTCTGAGCGATAATTTTTGAATTGTCGAATTGTCGGTTCCGCCCTGAACCGTTATACACCGGCCGCGCCATCTTCCCACGCTCGTCGTGCTATGTATTAAAATCGGAGCTCAGTCTGTCTGTAGACACGGCGCGTCGCGGTACGCCTCTAAAGGCTTTAGTGATTTCTTAGCGATTTCAGATTTCAGCTTGTATTGGCGTGTGTCCCGTAGCTCCCACCCACTTTGGTGATCGTCGCAGCAGCTCGGTTTCATCCATACCGATTAGTATTTTCTTGTTTTCCTAGGCTTAAGCTTTTTGAGATATTTAGCTGTTTGTCTGAGTGAGTGACTGCATTCCCTTCCTTTGATTTGAATTGGAGTCCTGTAACGTAAATTTATTTGCTTGTATTCAATAAATTTACAGTTCCTTTTCTTGAGCTTTGTTAAATGTAACAGTCGTGTTTAATTTTCCCACTTATTTAATATAGTTTTGCTACTCCACGTTAGCACAACTCTTTGTATTAAATCACGACTGGTACTTAGGCCAGCTTTTGGCATTAATCCTTAAATCCGTTGTGCTAGCTAGGAGTTTGGCTCAGCTAAGATCCTGTTTATCTTTATTATTATCATTTTTGATTGTTAAGGGGAGAAACTAACTTTCTTAGAGGCCAACGGTACAATATTACAGCCTAATTGAGCGTCTAGTCTCTGCTGTGTACCGTTGAGAAAGTCTATAAATTCTCGACTCTAGAGAATTGGCGAAGTGAGCCAGCATAAAGTGAAATCGCTGCTCGATTTCACAAGTCTATTCTCTCTCAGTAAATGACTCGATAGTCATTCTTAGCACACATAGCTATACATTGTATACTCGAGTTATACAATATCATTATCCCTTTTGAAATACCCAAAATTTCCCCTGACATCTGGCGACCTCATTCCAGGATAAACTCCTAGCCTAAAATTATTACTGAATCACTCACTCATACTTATCAGTCTCAGTTGTCACTCAGTCTCAAACTAAGCACGATGGAATCCAGTGCATTCGTGCAAGAAGCTAAGGATATGGGGCTTACTAACCCCCAGGAAATTCGAGATTATGTCCTGTCGCGCTTCAATTACGAGCAGCAACGTGAAAATGCCGCCCGTGAAGAGCGGAAAATTGAGCGCGAGGGACGTCAAAAGCAGCGTGAGTATGAAGAACGGCAGAAAGAGCGCGAACGAGAGTATGAAGAACGGCAGAAAGAGCGCGAACGAGAGTATGAAGAACGGCAGAAAGAGCGCGAACGTGAGTACGAGGAACGAGAGCGAGACAAAGCACGTGAACATGAGCGCCAAGCACGTGAACATGAGCGTGCTGAACGCGAGGCACGTGAAGAACGTGAGCGTGCTGAGCGCGAGGATCGAGAGAGAGAACGTGAACATGAGCTGGAAGTCCTAAAGCTAAAGCGAGACTCCTTGGCTTCAGGCACACCGGGTGCAGCCAATCCAAGCTCCACTACTGCTCTCTCAGCACCTTTTCTAGGAACTCTACGTCTCAAGCTTCCCTCTTACAAGGAAGGTAAGCGAATCGAGCCATTTATAGCTCGTTTTGAAGACATGGCAAACCTGTACGATCTGGATGAGGCAGCTAAGCGGCTTCAGTTCCTTAGCCTGTTTGAGGGCCCTGCCCTCAACATTCTCCACAGAATTCGTGGAGATAATCTCACGTATGAGATGATGAAGACCGCACTCATCAAAGCGTACGGTCTTACTGTTGATCATGCTAGATATCAGTTCATGAAGGCGCGTCTCCAGGAAAAGGAGACAGCTGTTCAGTTCCTTGACCGTCTCACGGCATATTTAGGCGAATGGATGGAGAAGGACGAGACTCCCAGCACACGAGAGGGAATGATCGACCTCGTGCTGCGCACACAGCTGGAAAAGTCGTGGCCTGCTGAGCTCATGGCCCAGCTCAAGATGTCCAAAGTGTAGGACGCATCCGAAATGGTAGAGAAGGCTGATGCTTTCTTTACTGCGTACGGGTACCAAACTCGTAGGCAACAGCCATGGAATAAGAAAGATACTGCTAAGTCTGGGAAGCAATCTCAAACTGAACCCCAGCATCAAGGCCGTTCTCAAAATAATGGTCATAGTCCAAACAAACCGCAGAAGGACCAGGGGCAGAATACACAGAAACCTGACTGGAAGAGGTACAAGCAGTACTCTAACCAGCAGAAGTATCCCAACCAGCAGCAGTACCCTAAACAACAGCAGTATCAGCCACGCAATCGCCAACCGGGACAAACCTTTTCGACACCAGCCCCAGCATATCGGAGGCAGGAGGCAAACGCAGCAGCCTTCATTCCTCGACAAGCGCACGATGGTGCCGTCCCCACCAGCACAGCTCCTCCTTCACAGTTCACTAGTCCCCCTGAGACGGTGAACTCTCCTCCACAGGCCATCAGTGCTCCTGCTCCCCCGATGGTGAGTACAGCTCCTCATGCATCTAGTTCGGGTACGACCCCTAAGATGTATAGTTCACAGGGCACTACGTTTGCCGCATCGTACGCTCCTCAGTCTCATCAATGACTAGCTACTGCCTCCTCTGACTCATTCACTGGCAACAGTGCCTTTCTTGTCCAGCCAGGGTTTGTGGGAGGAGTTTCTGTAAATGTTCTGAGGGACAATGGTTCCTCAGGTTGCTCCATTAAGCAGAGCCTAGTTCGACCCGAGGAGTACACAGGTAGGCACACCCAAGTTAGACTTATTGATGGATCAGTGAGATTGTTCCCTGAGGCACGTATCCAGGTAGCATCTCCCTTTTACACAGGTTCAACAGTTGCAGTTGTCATGCAAGAACCTTTGTTTGACCTTATTATAGGTAACATTCCAGGCGTCAAAAATAGTTGCGCCGTAGACGTTGCTACACAGACTTCGGCTGCTGCAGTAACACGAGCCATGGCCAAGGCTCCAAACCGTGTCACCCCGTTGACCATTGCAACGCCGCAAGATCTGATACGCAGTCAAGACGTTGTCCAAGAGCAACAGTCTGACCCGACACTTGCCACAGTGCGTAGGAAACTGGAGGGTAATGTGATAAAGTATTCGCAGGGTGGTCGAGCCAGGTTCCTTCGTAAGCGAGGACGGCTGTACTGTGAGTCACAAACACCCCAGGGTGAGGTTCGACTGCAGTTTGTCGTTCCTGCAAAGTATCGCCGAGCAGTGTTCGAATTGGGTCATTGTTCAGTGATGGGAGGTCACATGGGCCAAAGGAAAACCTCTGACCGCATCCATGCTGACTTTTTCTGGCCGGGAATGGGACAGGAAATAACTAGGCTAGTGCGTTACTGCGATGTGTGTCAGCGTACCACTGACCGCGGGCGTGTCCGTCCCGCGCCATTGAAGCCATTGCCTGTAATCTCTGAACCGTTTGAGAGAGTAGCAGTTGACATTGTTGGGCCAATCATCCCTAGGGCTAGTGATGGATCAAAGTACATCCTCACTATCGTTGATTTCAGCACACGGTGGCCTGAAGCCGTGGCCCTTAAGAATATAGAGGCCGTCACTGTTGCAGAGGCATTAATTGAGGTGTTCTGCCAAGTAGGTATTCCCAAGGAGGTCTTAAGCGACCGGGGTTCGCAGTTCACCTCTGCAATGATGAATGAAGCATTCAGGTTGTTATCAATCCGAGGCTTGCGAACAACGCCCTACCACCCCATGTGTAACGGGTTGTGTGAGAGGTTCAGTGGGACTCTCAAGAAGATGTTGAAGCGCATGGCCGCCGAACAGCCAAAAGAATGGCCGCTGTTCATTGCTCCTCTTCTTTTTGCTTATCGAGAAGCCTCACAGCACTCCTTGAAGTTCTCACCTTTTGAACTGGTGTATGGAAGGTCGGTCCGTGGGCCACTTCAAGTCCTTCGAGAGTTATGGGACGATGAAGAACCCGACCCTGAAGTTAAGACCACCTACACCTATGTCCTTGATTTAGCTGACCGCCTCAAGTCGACATGCGAGTTAGCTAAGGAAGAATTGATCAAGGCGTGCGAAGTTCAGAAGGCTTATTATGATAAGAAAGCAAAGCTTCGAAAGTTTAGTCCAGGTGATAAATGCCTGGTGTTACTCCCCACTGCCCAGAACAAGTTATTGGCACAGTGGAAGGGTCCATATGATGTAGTAGAGCGCGTTTCAGACCTCAACTACATAATCCAGATGGGGAGTCTTCGGAAAAGATTCCACATTAATATGTTGAAGGCGTATTATGAGCCAAACTCTGAGGAAGCTGGTTTTCCTGTTCTAAGAGACAGTGACCAGCCATCAGAAGAAACTGGGGCAGTTGCGGTGATCCCAACCGCGGACACTGACGACAGGCCCTTAACCGTTCAGTCCCGGCAGGAGGAGACTGTCGGAGATGTCTTACTTAACACTGACTTAGCATTAGATGACCAAAATGTCATAAGGTCACTGCTCTGTCGGTATGCTGGTGTCTTCTCTGACCAACCTAGACTCGCAAAGGTTGAGTGTCACAAGATTGAGTTGACCAGCAATACTCCTGTAAAAGTTAAGCCATATCCAATTCCCATGCGACTACTGGACGCAGTAGATAAGGAAATTGTCGACATGGAGGCTGCAGGTATCATTGAAAGGTCCTCATCTCCATACTGCAGTCCAATGGTAGTAGTCTGCAAGAAGGATGAAGGAGTAAGGATTTGTGGCGATTATAGGAGGCTAAACACAATTACTAAAGTGGATGCTGAGCCAATGGGTGACCATATTGCCATCTTCTCCAAGCTGGCAGGGTCACAATATTTCACAAAGCTCGATCTAGCGAAGGGATTTTTCCAGATTCCCCTTCATCCCGAGTGTTGTCAGTTCACTGCTTTTGCTACTCCTAGGGGGTTGTACCAGTACAAAGTCCTTCCATTTGGACTTACCAATTCCCCAGCAGTATTTAATCGAGCCATGAGACAAGTGCTCCATCGTATCGTAGGAGTAGAAATGTTTGTTGATGATGTCCTTGTCCATTCTGCCACGTTGGAGGAGCACCTCAGACTCTTGGAAATTGTCTTCAGTAGACTCCAGAGTTTCAACATGACTGTGAAACCTAGCAAGTGTAAGATTGCGCACAGTGAAGTGGCGTTCCTCGGACATATCGTTGGCAACAATTGCTGCAGGTGTCAGGGCGATAAGATCCGAAAAGTTAAGGAAGCCCTGAGACCCGTGACCAAGAAACAAGTCAGGGCATTCCTCAGCTTAGCGGGGTATTATAGAAGTTTTATCCCCAATTTTGCTCTCATTGCCCAGCCGTTGCACGAGACACTTCGGAAGTATGCCCCAAATACCACTGAATGGGGAGAAGCGCAAGAGAGATCCTTTACCACCCTCAAGAACATGCTGTGTAAGGAGCACATTTTACAGCTCCCTAATTCCAATAAACCTTTCGTACTGCGTACCGACGCCTCACAAGATGGAGTAGGCGCAGTACTGATGCAAGAATCGGAGGGTGGAATTTTCCCAGTGGCGTATCACAGCCGTAAACTAAAACTCGCTGAGAGGAATTATAGTACTGTGGAGAAGGAACTCTTGGCTGTGGTTGATGGTATTAAGAAATATTACTATTATTTGTACGAAGCACCATTTACCTTGGAAACTGATCATATGCCACTCACTAGTCTCAGCACAACTAGGACGGCTAATGCAAGGTTGACACGCTGGACACTGTATTTGCAGCAATTTAACTTTCATGTGAGATACATCAAGGGAAGTGACAATGTGGGTGCAGACCTGATGTCTCACCTTCTGAATGACGATTAATGTGGGTATCTGTTGTACACTGGGTTCCCTAAGGCTGTGCTGTTCTAAGAGATTTGAGCAATCCAAGAACTAGCTTGGTTCCCAGTCAGTACCATGCTGCTAAGACCTCACGTCTCGCTTGTTGGCCCCACAGGACATAATATGTCTGGGGTCTGTACATACATATGTACTGTAGCTTATAAATGCACCGTAGATTAAGGTAGGTTAAGGGGGAAGTCCGAGACCCCGCAGAGGCAATCTGAGGCTGTGTTTGAATTACCTTGTGGTGTATCTCGAGCTGTGGGCCTCCCTGAGGATTCCCGGAGATTGCACAGAAGCCACATGAGTGTTCACACCCATGCAGGGTGTTAAAATGTGACCTGCCCAAGTTTGCATAGGGATTCTCGACTGCCTTTACTAATTATAAGTGTGCAGTCACGGTGAACCCAACTGAGGACACTGATGACAAATGGGCAGTCGAGGTGACAAGCCCTTTGCAATGATAAGTATAGCTATAAGTGTGCAGTCACGGTGAACCCAACTGAGGACACTGATGACAGGCGGGTAGTCGTGGTGCAATCCCAGCCGAGGGCTCCGACGACGAGCCCTTTATTAGGCGTAAGTGTACGTTAAAAAAGGCAACTATTAAGGAAACAATGGCGACATACGAACGAAACTTGCTGTTGGCTGACTTTCAGCTAAAGAGTACTTTCTTTTGTGTGTGGATTGATCGCTGGGTGGATGAAATTGTAATTTATTGCAAATCCTTTCATTGACACTATTGATACTCCACCTTGACTCATCCCACAGGTACAGTTGTTGGGTGAAGAAGATGTCCAGGACCATTGATTGTCTGCTGCACGCTGGCACTTCATCTCCTCGGCCCTCGTCGCCTTTATTATTGCATTAACATGTATTATTATTATTGCTTACACGTAGGTACAGTTACACTACAACTGTCACACCTACACCGTGTATCACATACACCACGCTACATAACAATTAGTTGTCAATGTAAATGTAGCGAATTTTCGCTCAGTTTGACCTGAGTACAGGATTTTTCACTGTCGTCTCGGAGGTTTTCCCTCAAGCTTGCTTTCCTTAACGTAAATACGAGGTTTTTACACTCACAGGCGACAATGTTTTTCTCCTGTAACAGGATAGTACACACCCCACAGTGTGAATCTTGTGTGACTGAGCTAGGATGCATATATATATATATTGTATATAATGTCAAATTTTACTAGAGTAAAATTTGAATTTTTTCAGGGGCGTAATGTCACGAATTTTCTACGTCATAACGTAATGTTAAGTAAATCGTGACATCGAGTGATTTTGCGGGCGGTACGTTCCTCTGAGCGATAATTTTTGAATTGTCGGTTCCGCCCTGAACCGTTATATGCCGGTCCCACCATCTTCCTGCGCTCGTCGCGCTATGTATTCAAATCGGAGCTCAGTCTGTCTGTAGACATGGCGCGTCGCGGTACGCCTCTAAAGGCTTTAGTGATTTCTTAGCGATTTCAGATTTCAGCTTGTATTGGCGTGTGTCCCGCAGCTCCCACCCACTTTGGTGATCGTCGCAGCAGCTCAGTTTCATCCATACCGATTAGTATTTTCTTGTTTTTCCTAGGCTTAAGCTTTTTGAGATATTTAGCTGTTTGTCTGAGTGAGTGACTGCATTCCCTTCCATTGATTTGAATTGGAGTCCTGTAACGTAAATTTATTTGCTTGTATTTAATAAATTTACAGTTCCTTTTCTTGAGCATTGTTAAATGTAACAGTCGTGTTTAATTTTCCCACTTATTTAATATAGTTTTGCTACTCCACGTTAGCACAACTCTTTGTATTAAATCACGACTGGTACTTAGGCCAGCTGTTGGCATTAATCCTTAAATCCGTTGTGCTAGCTAGGAGTCTGGCTCAGCTAAGATCCTGTTTATCTTTATTATTATCATTTTTGATTGTTAAGGGGAGAAACTAACTTTCTTAGAGGCCAACGGTACAATATTACAGCCTAATTGAGCGTCTAGTCTCTGCTGTGTACCGTAGAGAAAGTCTATAAATTCTCGACTCTAGAGAATTGGCGAAGTGAGCCAGCATAAAGTGAAATCGCTGCTCGATTTCACAAGTCTATTCTCTCTCAGTAAATGACTCGATAGTCATTCTTAGCACACATAGCTATACATTGTATACTCGAGTTATACAATATCATTATCCCTTTTGAAATACCCAAAATTTCCCCTGACAGAGTTATCACAAGTTCATACTTGTAAAGCCCCAGAGAATCATGTTGCCGTTTTCCAGAATGCTGCATCCAGCTCTGACCAACCAACCCCCTACCACATCCACTCTTCCCCCTCCGGCACCCAGACATAGGCCTCCCTTCTTCCCCCACAGACACACAACATCCACCCCTTCGACTGTTTTATTTCTACGATGGAGCACATCCTATCCATTTCTCCTTTCTCTGAAATCTCCATTCTAGGAGATGTCAATGTTCACCACCACCTTTGGCTCTCCTCTCCTTTCACTGATATATTTGTTGAACAAGCCTACATCATTTCTATCCTTAACCCCTTTGTGCCCCGTGTCCTCAATATGAGGCGAAACTGGGCATTTTCAAAATTTAATAAAGAAGGGAACCCCGGGGAAGGGACCTATGAGGTTTGCGACTATGAGCTGACATGTAGAGGGCTGTACGCCTAGCACTCTTCAAGTAAAATCCCTCGCACTGGCACTCTTGGAACTAAGGGGTTAATGACCTACAGCAGCTTGTACAGCATCCTACCCGTATACCTGACCGACTTGGAGAGAGTTTCAACATACTTGACCTCTTCCTTACAGCCAATCCTTCTGCTTACACTGCTAATCTTTCCTCTCAGTTGGGTTCCTCCGATTACAACCATATTACCTCATTCTGTCCTATCGCTCCAGTACGGCCTGGTGACCCTCCAAAGAAACATCGATTGTGGTACTTTGGAGCTGCTGATTGGGATGCTCTCAGGTAGTACTTCTTTGATTTTCCCTGGAATGTTTATTGCTTCCATGGCCGGGAGCCATCTGAGTGTGCCTCGCGCATAACGGAGGTTATTCTCTCTGGCGTGGAAGCATACATTCCTTTCTCATATCCTTTGTCAAATGCAAGAAAGCCTTGGTTTAATCACGCTTGTTCTAATGCGGTCCACAACAAGGAGAGGGCCTATAAAAGGTACCGGAGCCAACCCACCCCTGAATCACATCTTTTTTTATATTTCTGCCTGGAACTCTGCGAAGTCTGTTCTTAGCTCTGCTGAAAATAATATCATCCATACTAAATGCTCTCAACTCTCCAACTCGTATTCTTCCCTCTCCTTCTGGCACCTTGCCAAAAACCTTTCCAACAACTTTACCTCATCATCCTTCCCTCCTCTTTTCTACTCTGATGGCTCTGTAGCTATTTCTTTTACTGATAAAGCAGTAATCTTGTGTAAGTTACGAATGACCTCAAGACGGCTGGGGTTTATTCAGTACTATTATCGAACACCCTAATAATAAGTCTACCAAGTAAAATCGTATTAATGATGAGCAGTCAAAATATTTAGATGTCATCGTACTTGAGGGAGTGAATTCTTAATACAAGTGCAAGGAACAAATGGGTCCAACCTCCACCTATCACAGACAGCAATGCAGAAAGTAACGAAAACTAAGCAACTGTGAACAGCATCATACTACAGCAAAGAAACATATGAGTGGATATTATGTGTCTGTGAGGAAGCAAGGGAGGCCTATATCTGAGTGTCGGAGGGGGGGTGAGCGGATGTGGAAGGGAGTTGGTCAGAGCTGGATGCAGCACGTTGGAAAACGGTGGGATGATTCAAAGGAGATTTTCAACCTTTTCATGGAAATGATTCCATGTAATCAATTATGTAAAATACTTGGTTCTTTTATTATGCTGTCGTAGTTCATTTATTATAAAAATTCATTGGTCTGCCGACAAAACGGGGACATACGCCCTCCACGCCCCTCCCTACCCAGATTTCGTGCCTGGTGTGTGTGTGTGTGTGTGTGTGTGTGTGTGTGTGTGGGTGTGTGTGTGTGGGTGTGTGTGGGTGTGTGTGTGTGTGTGTGTGTGAGTGCGTGCATATGTGTCCATCTATGTGTGCGTGCGTGCGTAAACGTGCACTCACGGGCAACCTACTGGACCTATTTCCACCAAAAGTAGGACATGGGGTAAACTGAACCAGCACATGAATATGTCTTCCATCCTTTTGAGCTTAAGACTTATGAAATTCGAATGTGCACTACAACGGTAACCCATGGACTTGTATATGACAAAGATGAGACCAGGTAAAAGAGAAATCAGGCACTATCACTTCTCCTCATCTATGCATTTGTGGCAGAGATATGGCCAGATTAGCAAGAAATTAAGCACTGACACGTCCCCTCACCCATGCATATGTGGTAGAGATGTTGCCAGGCCATCTGTCGCTCTGGTTGTGAGACATCCCCTCAGCCCACGCATATGTAGCAGAGATGTGGCCAAACTAGCCTTCGCTTTGGTACTGACACATCTCCTCAACTCAGGCATACAGTATGTGGTAGAGACGTGGCCAGGCTACCGTTCGCTCTGGCAGTGACATATCCCCTTCACTTACGCATATATTGTAGAGATGTGGACAAGCTATCATTTACTCTGGCACTGACACAGCCCCTCACTCACAGATATGTGGCAGGCTACAGAGGAAAAATTATTGATTCGGATCTATGAAATTCGAGGATTGAGTTAATAAAGGGAATACTGTACTGTATTTGCATTAGGATGTTACCTGAACAGTGATACGTAACCTATCTACTGTATAAGTTCTCCCTTTACTGCAAGATCATTATTGTGCCAACAGTGAAATGCTAAAATTTCGTGTAATATATTTAGAGAATGCAGTATCTATGACTTATTGCACAAAAACGTAACATCGATGTAGTTACCCATTCCAGTGTCAAATAGTTTTTCTGCAGAAACATGAAATATCTAACCATAAACGATGGGAAAAAAATCAATAACGAAATGCAGGAATTCAATAACGACAGTGCAGAAATCTATATTCTGGGAAAATATCACGAGGCACGTAATGCAGCATTACCACAGAAATGATTCGGAACTCTAAGGCTAATAGAGGTATAACATTCATCTTTATTTTAGCAGTAAACTGCTTTTTTAGTTATAACAGTATCATTCCCAAGGTAATATATTTTTTCAAGTAATACGCTATAAAATCGGATGTAGATTATGCATCAAAGACAATTTTCCTTCTGACCAGGTCATCGACATCACAGTTATCTTACAAACCTCGTCAAAGAAATGAAACCATAATAACGTCAAAGAGGTGTCTCTCACCATGGTGTTGTAGCCTACCTGGAAATTACCGTATACATAAAGACATGCCGCCTTTAACAATAAGCAGCCTCATGTTAATGAGTTTTTTTCTTTCTTTTTTAAAGCCTCAAGATGAAGATGTTTGTAATGTGCAGATCAGTACAAGTTTAATTTTTGGTCTTTTCGGGACGTTTACCGACATGGGTAACGTGACATTAAATTTTTGTACGTAACGTCACACGTTAGGCTATGGGGTGAAAGTTATAATAATCACTTCAACGGAATGCTGCGAATTGTGCGAGGAATGATTTGAAATGACAGACAGATGCGACACTGTAATTGTTTTTGTGTATCCACTCATTTTTTAATGTGAATGATATGACAGTGTTTAACATTAAATTACCTACTGAGGTCAAAGTATTTGACGCTTGCACTATGATCCGAGTATTTTATATACAAAGCAATATTATGAAGAGCATTTTCGTACACGGCATAGCTACATTAGTTCATCAGCAAGTGAAACTAAATTCGAAACAGGGTTCACTCCTGCATAGTATCTGATTCCCCCCACCCCCTCCTGTGCTCTCGTCTGCCTGTTCATCTAGTAGCGCTGTCAGACGTAGGAGTGTTACATTGGTATTATTATTTTCTTTTGTTGGTCTTCATTTATACATGGTAATGAAGTACTCTATTATTGTTATATCTTAGTTAACATAATCGTTACTCGTGAGTGGCAGTAGATTTGGCACTGTATGATATGATTAATGACCAAGGTGATGCTGCTGCTCACCTCGCCTGCACTCTCCCTATCGTCACCTTTCCGTTACGACCTAGCTTATCTCGCATCTTGCGACAAGTAACTGACGCTGTCCACCATCTTTCCCGGGAAGATCATCAATTCCAGGCATACGAAGGCTCTCGCTCTGCCACCTGGTATGCCATTGCTACAACCTATACACCTGTTGATGTACCCACCGGCACACCCAATCACCTTCTTGTCAAGCTTCGCCGGTTGCGTCTGGGATATCCATGTTATAACCAGATGACTGGTGGAAACCCAGAGCCGTGCCTTCACTGCTTCGGCATTAGTGCAACGCCTCTTTTACATTATATTCTTGACTGTCCCGCAACATATTGTCTTCGGCGTGGCCTTGGTGAGCAGCTTCTCAGGGATGACGACTATCGTTTGGCTGCAGAAACTATTGCTCGGGCACCTGCCTCTGTGATTTTGGGGGTTGTTGCTACCTACCCTCCCCCACATTAACCTGTAACCCTAAATCTTTGTGCAGCTTTTCTCTGACGGGCTTTTGTTTTTGCCCGTGTCCTCCCAATGGGGGGGCAAATCTAAATCATCATCGGCAAGTTATAAACTAATAGGTGTGAGAGATAAACATCCACAGAATCAGTGATATCTTTTTTGTCACTCTGTTGAGCTGCCGTGCTCTTGTCACTACACAAGAAGGGAATAAGCGTAGGTAGTCTTTTTCCAACTGCTCTGTGTTATTACTTGGTGAGGGAGACGAAGCTACAATGGGGTAAGGTACAACTTTTCCACCTGCAATATCATTCCCTAATCGAAAGTTCACTCATTTTACTCCTACAGTGAAGTAACCACTAGAGAACTCAGTATTCAAATACACCCGAGCCAGAGGAACAGCAATACACCCACTAACTTCCTGAATCAGAACACTCTAGGCAAATAACAGTCCTCCATATCAGGCATCAGACCTTTTAACATGAGGCTATGAGAGGCTTCTGTGTCCTTAATTACTTGAATGGGATATGTAGTGGAAGTGTCAGAAGAAGAAACTGTTTCTGTAGTGCTAAAAGGTTGCAACTGATCAACAGAACAGCTAAGATGGTCACTACCAGCAAAAACACTGTCTTGATTCTCTGTAGGGTTACTAGGACAGTCACTCAGAACAGTCTGTTCAAAAGTTTACTTAGGATTACCTGGTCGTGGTGTAATGGTATGCTGACTGGCTTTCACCTGAGAATCCCGGGTTCGATTCCCGGCATAGTGGTAATATATTGGATGATTTTTCCATTGTAATGTACAGGTTTCTCATTTCATTAGAATTAGCAGGTTCACTAGTAGGCAAATTAGAGTGAATGCTATAGGTAGCCGAAACTTGTTCTGAGCGTCTTTCTTTGCCTTTAAGCTTAGGACAGACCCTAATGTGATGGCTGGGCTGTTTACAGAAAGTACAAATCAGACTGGATGTGGATGAGTTTGGGTTTTTATCTGGTTCAGTCTTACCTGTTACAATATTCCCAGATGTTAACCTAGTAGGTGGCTGGAAGCAACTTGATTTTTTTTTTTTGGGGGGGGGCTTAATGGCCATCGTCCTCTTGGGGGACATTAGGCCAGCCAAATATATATGGAATGGTAGTTAGGGCAGCCTCACGTCACTATTGGCCGAGCTTTTACCGCAGTCGTGGCGGGAGCATATGGTAGAAGGCTCGAAGATCGGCTAGACGTGCCTCCTCCCCACGAATGATCAGGATGGGTCTGATCTCCTCACCCATGTCGGTAGCCCGGAGCAGGTCGTAGAGGGTGGTGTAGGTCGTGGCTCCGAGCTGGTACGACCGGGTGTGGGCATCGAGGGTCAGGAAGTGGCGGTAGGAGGCTACATCTAGCCGATTCTTAAGGTCGATGATTGGAGGGCGAGATGGAGGGCCCTCTGCTGCTGGAGGAGGGGAGGACTCACGAATCTCCTCCTCGGCCGAGGAGCCGGTCGACGCTTCCTCGGCCATGGAGGCAGTATCTGAAGACTCCTGCCCCTTCTCCGTCATCGATGGTTCCTCATGAACCTCTGCCGCGGTCTGAATCGTGGTCTTGGACATTGCCGGGTCGTCAACAGAAGAGAGAGTGACAGTTTCCCTGTTGAGGGGAGCCTCGAGTCGCAGCCTCTTCCTCGGGGTCTGACGAAGGGCAGCAGATCGTCGCTGCCGGGCCCTACGCCCCCGTCGGCGGGGAATCGAGTGTATGTCGCGGGCGAAGCACTCGGGAATGACAAGGGAAGGCAGCCCGTTCTCCTCAAAGATCCTAGGGAGGAGAACGCGCAAAGCCCCCTTATCACCCCCACAAAAAGCCTTCGCCGTCGCGACACACATCTCCACGAGGAGATTTAGTTGTTTGGAATTCCCAGGATCCCTAGCCTGATGTCCCTGGGCCGTGAGACGTCGCCGTGCATAAGCAGAGCCCTGCACAGCCACACCTCCCGGTCCAGTAACATCCCGGGCCTCAGGACCCTTTGGAGTCCCAAACATACCAAATTCCACCCGCTCTCCATCACCTAGGGAGCGTTGAAGGTGTCGTGGATTCGGCTTAACGATCGCCGAACGGTGCACGAAAACATCAACACCAGTATCCTGGCGTTTGATGAACCCGTACCCCGCACTCACGTTAAACCAAACCACAGTCCCCTTGATCTTCTGGGCTGGAGGAATCTGTGGCTGACTTCTAGCCCCCCTCAACGGGTCGCAGGCGTTATCGTCAGCTCGTACGTCTGGCATGGTCAGCTGCTCTCTCTCTCTCTGCTCTCTCCCTCTCCTCTTTCCTCTCCCCGACACACACCTCGCAACTTGAACCAATCCCACCGCCTCTTATGCGAATTAAACTACCGCCTTGGGAACTGCTTGCGAGGTCCATCCCCTTCTGCTCCTGCCTGACATACGAGTCACCATGAGTCAACCTGTAATTTTCAGTCAAGCTGGCTGCCTTGTTTACATTAGCAACTTCTTTCTCTTGTAGATATAATTTCAAGGAATATGAAACTTCGTGCAGAATTTCAAGCAGAATCAGCTGAAAAAGTTGTTCAAAAGTAGTTACTTTACTAGCCCTAAACGAAACACTGAGGAGCCTTTCCTTTTTTTTGATAAATTCTAAATATGTTTGTTTCTCTCCCTTCTTCAGATTACGGAAACTCTGTCTATGGGTCTCGGGAACTTGATCATATGCTTCTAAAGATAATCTTTTTTAGATGATCCTAAGTCATCACTAGGCAGATTAGAGTAAATCAACTTAACTCTACCTACACAAGCTGTTTGAGCAAAGGAACTCCAATGGTTTTTTGGCCATTTAAGCTGGTGTGCTACACGCTCAAAGAGACAAGAAATTCTCCACACCAGTCTCATCAAACCGGGGCATAAATTTCAAGGTGTTTCCAAGATCATGAGTAGATTTATTTGCATTAACTTCTTTGTCTTTCATACCTTAGTTTCAACACTCGAAGTTCATGTAAACGCTCTTGAGCTTTCATCTCTCCTTCATGCTCTCTCATCTCTCTTACATGCTCTCTTATCTCCCTTTCATGCTCGGTTTGTCCCTTTCTGTCCTCAAATTCCAACTTTTTAATCATAAGCAAAGATGCACTACCTCCACACCAAAACACAGACTATATGCTTCAAGGGGTAGCAACTCATTTTTTTACCATTCTATCGATCACACTCTTCTTTATCTCAGCTTTAGTCATAGAAGGTTTCTCAACAAATTCATCAATATTAAACTGCATATTGAAGTCTATTCAGAATAAACAGTCTTAGCAAAAGATGGAAGATTCGAGAGAGCACAAAAAAAGAAAAAAATCTTACACCAAGCAAATACCAGTGTGTCCTGGTTTCACACAATTACTTTCACACAATTGACCACTGACGCAAATACCTAGCTGCTGTATAAAGGCAGTGATCCCGGACGGGCCACCACGTAATGTTACGGGTTTTCGGTAACATCACAGAATAACGAATAACTCTCATCAAAAGGCAACAAAGTTAGAATTACCACATTACACGGGTAATGGAAGTTACCACCCAAAAAAAGATAGAATGGAGGGTTAATTTTATCCTATGATAATGACTCTTCTCAGGTGTTAGCTTCTCCAGAGTATCCTAGCAGTGTACCAGTTGATTCAGGCACTCTTAAAGAGGCTTAAGTACAAGACTCTGAGTTGGCACCATTCTTTTAAAAGACTGTATAGGATTCGGAGATAGTGAACTTTCCCATTTGCTATTATATGAGGAACGTTATCCTAATGAGAAAATACAGACCTCCTAATGTACCAGCTAATGAAACCTGGCAAGAATGCTACCAAGTGGTTATACCAAGAAATTTCAGATCTCTTGTCATGTCAGTAGTTCATGGCCTCAGTGGTGGACACTTAGGCATTAACAAAACTTACAGTAAAATCTCCAAAAAGTTCTTGTGACCTAAAATGAAGCAAGCTGTTGCCTACTTCTGTAAGACATGTCGTGAGTGCCAGTTGGCTGGAAAATCAAATCAGCCAATAAAACCTGCATCATTGAATCTTATTCCACTAACTGAGGAACCTTTCACTAGAGTGGTCATTGATTGTTGGTCCTTTGCCCAAAACACACAGTGGAAATGAGTATTTGCTAACTTGCTAATAGTTATGTGCTCTACTACTAGATATCCTGAGGTTTTTCCATTGAGGTGAATAACTTCTCAGAATATAGTGGAAGTTTTTGGCAAATTCTTCACTCAGTATGAAATTTCTCGTGTTGTCCAATCTGACTTATTTATTTATTTATTTATTTTTTTTACGTGTCCGACCCTGGGCAAAGGCTTCACTGCCTATTCCCAAGTCCTCCTTGGGGCCCAGTAGTCCTCCTACACCTCCACATGTCACAATTTCGGCGCTAACACCCACCATCCATACTGAATACATGCTAGGGATGTCTCATGCAGGATTGGTGTACTGGTATTAGCGAGGGTACTGTTATGACATGTTGGCGGGTCCTCTGGTAGATCAGGAAATTTTGCTTTTATGAAATTCAAATCCTTAGACTGTTCCCTGCCCCAGCCGAGATTCGAACCTGGGTCCGTTAGAACTGCAGGCCGCCTCTCTATCGATTCTGCCACCGCCTGCACTTCCATACTCTTCAAACAAACTCTGGATGAGTTGGGAGTCAGCCAGTACCTTTCCACAGCTGTAGACCAGAGTCCCAGGTTGCAATAGAGAGCCTACATCAAACTCTGATATTAGTGCTGACTAGGTATTGTGAGGAGAATAATGCAGACTGGGACGAAGGCATTCATTTTGTGTTGTATGCTGTAAGGAGTAGTGTACAAGATTACCTTGGTTTTTCACCCTTTGAATTAGTGTATGGTCATGAGGTTAGAGGCCCTCTGAAAGTCCTGAAGGAATCTTGGTTAGATGAACCCTCCAGTAACCCTCTTCTTACCTAGGAACAGAAGTTTAAGCACAGATTAACATCTGCTGTAGATCACGTCATGACAAACCTGAGGAATTCTCAGCTAAAAATGAAAGTTTTGATAAAAATGCTGTTGTAAGAGAGTTTAAGTCAGGTAACCTTTACAGGTAAGTTTCAGAGTCCTTATGTGATAGAACGGAAGTTCGGTGATGTAATTTATGTCCTTAAAACTCCTGATAGAAGAAAGGCGGAGAGACTGATACGTCTGAACCTGATCAAGCTATACTTTATAAGAGGTCCTGGCAATGATAGCCCTGTCTTGAACCTGGATGTAGCAAAAACTGTTAATGGGAATGAACAGGACGATATTTCCTTGGTTTCGGACCCTAAATGACAAAACTCGGATTTCTTGGCTAACCCTTATCTGAAATTCCAGCATTTACCGCTTGACCAGAGTGGTGACTTGGAATGCAAGTTAACTGAGTTTCCATAGCTGTTTGGTGATGTTCCTCAGAACTGCTCCCTGGTTGAGCATGACGTAATGTTAGTTGAGGGTGCTCGGCCAGTTAAGCAGCATCCCTACCGTGCCAGGCCATGGAAGCGGGAGCCCCTGAGGAAGGAGGCACAATTCCTGATGAACCAGGGCCTGGTGGAGATGAGCGACAGTGAGTGGGTTTTGCCATGCCTGTTGGTGGACAAGCCGGATGGATCGTTCCACATGTGTACTGGTCATTGCCAGGTCAACCAATTGACCTGTCAGGATAGTTATCCTCTCCCGTGGATAGAAGACCTGGTCGACCAACTGGAAGAAACCAGATTCATCACCAAGACTGACCTGTTACATAGATGCTACCAGGTGCGGCTGACTGAGCGAGCCAAACAGATCTGTGCATTTGTCACCCTGACGGTATATGTCAGTACACAGTCATGCCCTTTGGTATGGTCAAATCCTCAGCAACCTTCCAATGGCTTATTCAGAGGGTAACAGAGGGGCTAGCTGGGGTGCAGTCTTACTTGAATGATCTGATTGTATACAACAAATCCTGGGATGATCATTGTTTTCATCTGCGTGCCCATTTGTACGACCTGGATGAAAGCACGGCTAACAGCAATCTGAGCCAAGAATGAGTTTGGGAATGCAAAGGTGATATTCGTGGGTTTTTTATCAGGCAAGGCAAGGTGACATTCCCTGCCTAGTTCCTGTGGTGTGAAGACCTCTTGCCTGTCTATCTCTTGTACTGGACTCTGCCTTGTTTATAGAGGAGGATTTGCTGACATTTTACCGGGTTTTTGCTGCCTTGGGAATTTTGTCTCTGATACTAGAGAGGAAATTTCTCTGTTTTGTCAACTTTTGCTTCTACTCTGTCTTGGAGTGATGGATGTCTGTGTGAGTGTAGGTGTGTGTGTGTGTGTGTGTGTGTGTGTGTGTGTGTGTGTGTAGGTGTGTGTGAGTGTGTGTGATTGTATTTTTATTTAATGGCGTGCTGTTAGTGTCCCTCAGTGTAGTATGACACCAAACTCTGAAGGAGTGCCATTAGGATATTTCCATGAGAGGAAGCGCTGAGGGCGGCTCTGATAGATTATGGAAGACTCTCATGGGGAAGTGGCAGGGCCTCCTAGATCACTCTTTAGAGGGCCCGTCACTGTAGAGAATTAGGCCATTTTTCCTGTTTATTTTTTTTCTTTTCACAGTGATTGTCTCAGTGTCTGTGTGTGTAAAGTCTGTGTCTGTGGTCTGTGTGTGTTGTCTGTGTGTGTCTGTAGCAGGAAGCATGAAGGGATCCGGTATCCCTAGGCCCCTTGGGCCTGCCCGCCTCCTCACCTAAACCAGTTGCAGGTGTGAAGCGGGAGCGGCGGCTCTCTTCCGGCAGCTCCCACTCGTCAACGCCCGGGGATTCCCCTGCTGCTCACCCTTCTCATCACTCTAGTGGGGCGGTGGCTTATCACTGCCATGCTGCCTCCACCTCCTCCTTCTCGGCGCATTCAGTGAAGGTCGCCCGCCTCCAAGAGGCAATGGAGGAGGTGACCACAGCTCTACCCACTCTCTACACCACCTCTGACACCCCAGCTTCCTCTTGTGCCGTGTGCAGTCCTGCTGCTAAAGTCACAATGCCACACAGCCCAGCACCTTTTCCATCTATACCGTCACCTTCCACAGCTTGTTGTGGCGGGAATACGGGCGTTCGTGCTGCTGTGGCGCCCCCGACCCCTGCTCCTCCTTCCCAGGCCACCACTTCTACTGCCCTTGCTGCCTCTCCTGAGGACAACTCCTGGATCCCTGTGTCGCGAAAACATGGCGAGCGATGCAGGGAAGCAGCTCCCATCTGGTATGATGCTAGGCGGTTCCATACATCTCCTCCCGCATGTTTGTGGCGTCACATGGGGATGTGCCATCCTTGCTCAGGACCACATTGTGACCACAGATTGTGACCCCCCTCCTTTCTGTGGGCCTGATGTGGAGGTACAGGGCATGGTTCTCCACCTGGCAACATCGTCCTGATTGGTGTACAATGTATACCGGTCACAGGGGCACCCTGGAGGTGGGAGACCTGTTCTCCAAGGCTACCACAGACCATGTGTACATTGGGAGCGACTTCAACGCCCACCATGCCCTTCTCTCCTCGCCCTTTCTGTCTGATGAGGCAGGGCAGCACATCTCATTGGTTCTAGAGGAGATGAGTGGCGTCTTCCTTTTAAATGACACAGCCTGAGCCACACATATTGCTGGGGGTTACCTCGACCTGTCTTTTGTCTCCTCCCCCCTTGCGGGCTCTGCAACGTGGTCGGTCCACCCCCATCTTGCGAGCGATCACTTTGCGGTACAAGCCACTCTGCCCATGACTCCATTTCCGCCTCTCCACTCCTTCCACCGTGCTGGGCTATCCGCAGGGCTACCTGGGGTGTTTTTGGCCTCGTTTTGCGGCGGCCTTCGCAGCATCCTCTCCTGCCCCAGATCTCGAGAGCAGAGTGGATCAAGTAGCCCATGCTTTTACGCAGGTGGCCTCGCTCGCTATCCCGTTGCGACAGTCTGTGTGGTGTCACTGAAACAGCTGGATCTATTGTGACAGGGTCAAAGACTTGAATAACAGGCTGAATGCTGCATGCAGACAGTACTGGCGGCGCCATACATCCCCGCACTCTCAGTATCTGTTTGCTGTTACGCGCCATGTAATATCTGAGAAGCACCATATCAAGGAGGAGGCGTGGATTGGGTGGTGTCATACCCAGGATTCTCACTCCACTCTCCTTGAGATGTGGAGGAGAATCTGGTCTATTGCTGATCCACGTCCTCCTCGTCCACCTTCTCATCCTCACCCTGCTACTGAAGCCAGCTGTCTTGCGCAGCACTTTGCGGACTGTTGCACCTCCCACAGTCTCCCGCCATCCGTCTGGGACCTTCAGGTGCAACTGTCTGCCTGCCGTGTCACTGTGATCCAAGCTGCCTGTGAAAGGCCTGACCCCGCTGACTGTCTCATCACCAGCAGGCAACTCAAAAAAGTGCTGCACTGCAGGAGCAAGAGTGTGTCTGGGCTCAACGGGCTAATTTACTCTGTGTTATCCCATGCTGGAGATTGTGGTAGTGAGTGGCTGCTTGATCTGCTCAACCTCTCATGGTCTGAGGGTTGTCTGCTGAGGTCGTGGAAGACAGGTACCATCCACCTGATTCCTAAACCTTGCGATCCCACCGCCATGCACCCGATCTCCCTTCTTAGCTGTATTCCTAAGATGGCTGAGATGGTTGTGTACACTTGCCTTGCCTGGGGTCTGGGACTGCTGCATCCAAGGATTTTTGCCTACCATCCTGGCAGGAGTTCTACACACTGCCTAGCATCCTTCCTCGGGGAGCTCAGAGGGGGAAGGGAAATGGCTGTCTTCCTTGACCTCGAAAGAGCCTTTGAACTTGCAAGTCCTGTTGTTATTCTGGCTGCTCTTGCAGCCAAGGGAGTGGGTGGCTAATTGTTGTCATGGGTCAGGGACTTCTTTGAGGAGCGTACCACAGGGGTCTGCTTTAAGGGGGACCTCTCCCCTTTCTATCGTCACCCCAGTGGCACCCCCCATGGGAGTGTCTTGAGCCTGTTGTTGTTCAACGTTCTGGTGGAGGGGCTACTGAACATCGACTATGGCTCCAGAGTGACCCTCTTCAGCTACGCCGACGATCTGGCCCTCGTCTTTATGAAACGAGATTGTTTCAATCAGGCCCACTCAGCTGTTTCAAAGCTACACGCCAGGTGCAATGAGTTGGGCCTGAAAATCAACCTGGAAAAAACTAAGTGTCTCCCCTTCGGCCTCCGTCCCCCAGACTTCCCACTGACTCTTGGTGGGCACTGGCTCACCTTCTTCTCTCTCCACCAGTATCTGGGAGTCTGGTTCGATAGCAGCCTCACCTTTGCAAGGCACGTAACGTACCTGCGGGAGCCTGCTTCAACCCACATGGCTGCCCTCAGGAGTCTTTCGAGCCGGAGCTTGAGGGCATCCTACAGGGTCCTCCGGACATTTTACTTTCATGCCATTAGGTCCTTGGAGGACTATAGTGCCATCTGCCTAACTGGCCTCACACCACCAATTATTCATTCTCTGGAGGTCGTGCAGAATGACGCACTCTGCATCTTGTTGGCCACTCCTTGCTGGACCCAGCTCATTAATTTATGTTTGGAGAGTGGTTTGCCATCACTGGCACATCACATTGTGTTAAGGGCAGCAGTTATCACTCTCCAGCTGGTGCAATGTCGCCCACAACTGCTGGTCTCGGCCGTGCTCAAGCGGCTGCTGCGTGGGCCTCCCTCTCCTCTACCCCAGCGTCATTGGCCCTGCACAACAGCTGCTGTTACTCACGGTTTGGGTGCCGCCCCTGCCAGGTGCTGGGATCCAGACTTACCCTGTCCTGGGTTTGCTGCCCCACCACCGTGGGACCCTCCGTCTTTCACTATCCTCTGCCCTTCGGAGGCCAAACCACGCTCATCAATTCCAGCCATGCTACGTCAGGAAGGCCCTTATAGGGTGGCTACTTTGCACTCCCCTGACCTGGCCACTTATTTCAGGGATGGCTCGGTCTGTCTTGATGGCTCTGCTGGGTCGGCTTTTGTCTGTTGCCGCCATATAGAGTCCTGGCAACTCTCCCAGGGAGTCTGCATTTCAGGCAGAACTCGTGGCCATCCTTGTGGCACTGAACCACGGCTATATCTATCCTCATGGGCGTGTAGTCATCCACACTGACTCCCTATCATTGCTCCAGAAACTCCGTACTTTTTCTCTAACTGATAATGTCTTTCTGCTCACTGCGATCTTTCATGTCGCCTCCCTTCTCTGCGACAGAGGTGTTACCGTCACCCTCTACTGGCTCCCAAGTCATGTGGGAACTGCCAGCAATGAGCTTGCTGATGTTGCAGCACACTCAGCTTGCTCCTTTCCGAAGGTCACGTTCCTGCTCCCACATCATCACCACCTGGCTTGGCACCATCGGCAGGCTGTCCAGGGAGGACCATCAGTTCTGTTTCTCCGAGGGCTCACGCTCCACTGCGTGGTACGCCATTGCCACGCCTTATGCACCGCTCTTGCCCCTCCCTCTCAGGCCTGCCTAATTATTTCGTGCTGCGTCTCCGGCGATTGTGACTGGGGTTCCTCTGCTACAAACAACTTTCAGCTGCAGAGCCAGACCCATGTCCCTACTGTCTGGTTAGATCTCAGGAGCCACTCATCCATTATCTCCTCCCCTGTCCAGCCACTACTCCCCTCCAGTTTCGCCCTGACGCAGGCTTCGCTTGGTTGGGGGATGACTTAACTGACGCTGCGGGCATTGTTGCCAATGCACCTTTCAACTTGCTACTTACTACGGTTAGGGATTATCCTTCCCCTCGTTAATTACAGCCTGCTCGAGCCAAGCACATCTCTGACGGGTTCTTAGTTTGCCCGTATCCCAGCTTTGCCTGGGATAAATATTAAAAAAAAAAAAAAAAGGAAGGCGAGGTCAGCCCCATATCCGCAAAATTTGAGGCCATTAAGTCACTGCCTGTTCCTCATGATCGAAAGGCACTAATGCCTGGCTGGGTACTATAGGCGGTTTGTGCCCAATTTTGCTGGCCTCTCGGCTCCTTAAACACCCTTGTCAGCCCCAGGAAGAAGTTTGTGTGGACCCAAGAGTGCCCAGAGTCTTTTGTTAAAATCCAAGCTCTTCTCACCAATGTGCCTGTACTGTGATGTCCTCAGTTCAAAAGACCATTCATCTTACAAATAGGTGCCAGTGATGTGGGAGCAGGGGCTGTGTTGTTTCAGTAGTGATGATAATGTGCTACATCCGGTTTGTTACACATCCACTAAATTCAGACCGTACCAAAAGCATT
This sequence comes from Birgus latro, assembly GCA_018397915.1. Classification (NCBI taxonomy): domain Eukaryota; kingdom Metazoa; phylum Arthropoda; class Malacostraca; order Decapoda; family Coenobitidae; genus Birgus; species Birgus latro. The sequence goes on along the minus strand of JAGKTI010001984.1, from coordinate 30,331 downwards.
ACAGTACAATAGAAAAAGTGCTATGTCATGTTGTTTGCTGTTGAAAGGTTTAATGTGCACTGAAATGGTTCTTGTTTTCCTATAGCTGTGTTCACTGATCACAATCCACTTAAATTCCTGCATAAAATGAAAAACTCTAACTAGCGTCTCATGAGATGGACTCTGCCATTGCAACCATATAAGATGAAAATTATTCACATCAAGGGGAAGAACGATGTAACTGTGGACATGCTATCTAGGACTTAGGGTAATTTGATTTGTTACGTTTCTTTTATAAATGGGGGAGGTGCTATGTACTACATTAATTTGAATTATCTACTAGATGAACAACATTTCTGTTCAGAAGTGTGGAATTCCAGACAGCTTTTCTCCAGGCAATAAAAGCCAATACTTCCTGAATCACCCCCCCCCCCCTCCTCTGTTCTCGTCTGCCTGTTCCTCTAGCATTGCTGTCAGACGTAGTAATGGTTACATTGGGGTTATTTTCTTTTTGCTGGTCTGCATTTATGCATGGTAATGAAGTACTGTATATTACTGTTATTTCTTAGTTAACTTAATTGTTATTCGTGAGTGGTTGTAGATTCAGCACTGCAAGGCTTGGTAGATGAGTTTGGGAGAGTGTGTAAGAAACGGAATCTAAAGGTGAATGTGGGGAAGAGTAAAGTGATGTGTCGGGAAGCCGACATGCATCCCCTCGGGCAGATGTAAGACACACAGCTGTGACAGGTGTGCAAGTGACACCGCCTGCNGCATGTTAGTGAAGTCCCCCATGTCGCGCGTTGCCAGCGTCGAGGCGGATTTAGACCACGTTACCATTCATTATTAAATACGGGAGAATATATTCCCGAGAAATACCGTAACGACACCTGGGTAGCGGCACGACAGATGGTCTTCGAGAGAAGTGAAGCCAGTGAGTGTACAGTGAGATTGGATGGGAAGGAAATGGAGAATGTGAGTGAATTTAAGTACTTGGGCAGTGTGATGAGTAAGGATGGTAGTCTGGAGGGTGAAGTGCTCGAAAGGGTACAGCAGGGAAGGAAGGTTGCTGGTTCGTTGAAAGCAGTGATAAGAAACAGGGAGGTGAGCATGGAAGTGAAAAAGTTGTTACATGACAGTATTGTGATACCAACTCTGACATATGGAAGTGAAGCTTGGACCCTGTTGGAAGGACAGAAGTCAAGAGTGAGAGCAGTGGAAATTAGTTATTTGAGAGGAGCATGTGGAGTCACATGGAGAGACAGACTAACAAATGAGGAAGTGAAGGAGCGTTGTGGTGTGGTTGAGGACGTGATGGGAAGCATTAGGAGAAACACGTTATGGTGGTTTGGGCATGTGGAGAGGATGGAGAGTGAAAGATTGACGAGGAGAGTGTATGTGAGTGAGGTGGAGGGGGCGAGAGGTAGGGGGAGGCCGAGGATGAGATGGAGGGAGGGAGTGGAGAGGTATATGAGAGAGGGGGGTGTGAGTTGGGAGCGTGGTAGTGAAATGGCAGGGGACAGAGTGACATGGAGGCGATTTGTTTGTGGCCACCCCGTTCGGGATTGAGGCGTCTGGCAATAGATAGATAGATGATATGATTAATGACCAAGGCGATGATGGCAAGTTATACACTTTAGAATGCAGCTCACCTTCGAGCTCTGGTCTGACCTGACGTGCCAGTTATCATGGGTCTGCCTGCCTGTGTATCGTGGTGCCTCGTCTAATTCCCTCTGTAGTGATAGGTATAATTTATCTAGTATGGGTAAGGGTGTTAATGTATAAAGGGTAAATTATATGTAAATAATATTCATGATCTTTTAGTTTAATGACTTTCACTACATTCTGATCATAGAAAAAAGGAAATAAAGGAATATAAGAAAATTTTTAAAGTAACTTAAGTGAAAATTTAATAAAGGAATAATTCACGTTTGTCTCTGAAAAGCTATGAAAGCATGCGTTATTAGGTTGACTACTGGCTTTGAAAGAAAACTGAAGTAAATTATGTAAACTGTCATGATATGATTAGCTGCTCTATAGTTATTGGGATTCGCTGAAATGTGATATTAATCCTCCAGTCTATCTTTTTAGGTGGTAACTTCCATTATCCCCTGTCTCACTGAAGGAACTAAAAAACAGAGGAAGGGGTCCCTAGTCCCCTCAACGCGCCCCTTCTAGTCGCCAGTAATGGAGATGAGGTGTCTGAGGAGTTTGTGTGTAGTGACGTGTTTGGATCGAGTGAATAATGATAAAGTGCGAAGAACTGGAGTTATGCGGGAGATGGCTGATTGCGTTGGCAGAAAGTGTTGCGATGGTTCGGGCATAGGGAGAGAATGGAAGGTGATGCTGCCCTGAGAGGATATTCTCCCGCATTAGGTCTAATCAGTTGATCAGGTCATTTGCGGGAAAGAGGATGGGTCCATTATGATGAGGCAGGGGTAAACCAGTTGTGCTGTCTGGCTGTCACGAATTTTCTACATCGTGAAATTATGTATTGTAAATCGTGACATCGAGTGATTTTGCGGGAGTGACGAATAGTTCTTAAGTCCGTGAGAATTAGCCATTCTCTCAACCGTCCACTCGTGTACTTATATTTGCATCAGATTTTCAAATCTTTCGTCATTCTTTCGCGAGTGATTGTCTTTATGTACAGACAATGCATTCCTCTGAGCGATAATTTCTGAATTATCGTTTCTGCCTCCCTGGCCGTTACTTGGCCACGCCTCTTGCACACGTCCCTTACGTTGGACACTCAAAAACTCAGTCAGTCATCCTTTAGCAGTCACGAAGAGTGGGTTTGCGATACCCAACACGAGTGATCTCCACATCCTGCAGTATCGGCGTTTTCCTGAATCTTCCACCAACTTAGTGATCAACTAGAGCAGCGATGGTCTCATCTTTACTGATTAGTATTTCTTTTTTGTTTTTCCTAGGCTTAAGGCTATTTAGCTATTTGTCTGAGTGCTTGAGTGAGTGCATTTCCTTTTCTTTGATTTTGAACTGATTCATGTAAAGTAAATTTATTTTCTTGTATTTAATAAATTTACAGTTCGTTTTCTTGAGCCTTGTTAAATGTAACAGTCGTGTTTGATTTCCCCACATATTTAGTACACTTTTGCTACTCCGAGTTAGCACAACTCGTTATATTAATCACGACTGGTACTTAGGCCAGCTTTTGGTATTAATTCTTAAATCCGTTGTGCTAGCTATGAGTTTGGCCCAGCCAAGATCCTGTTTATTATTATTATTTTTGAATGTTAAGGGGAGAAACTAACTTTCTCAGAGGCCAACAGTACAGTAATACAGCCTACTTGAGCGTTTAGTCTCTGTTGTGTTCTGTTGAGAAGTCTATAAATTCTCGACTCTAGAGAATTGGCGAAGTAAGCCAGCATAAAAGTGAAATCGCCACTTGATTTCACGAGTCGATTCTCTCGTAATAATCGACTCGATAGTTATTTCTAGCACACATAGCTAAACATTGTTATACATTTTTCATTTTCCCCCTGACACTGGCCCTGCTGAGGATGTCGCTGATGGCACTGCACCCTTAACCCTCGTGCGGTGTGGTGCGGTGAGGATCTGTTTCTTCTCCCCTTGGGGCTAAAATATGAATAAATGTGTGTGTATGGGTGAATAAATTGGGGCTGTCGTCCTGTCCCGGCCACTTCCCTTTCTTTGGGGAAATAGCCTAGGTATATAGGCAGGTAGATAGAACTTCCATTATCCTAGTAATGTGGTAATTCTAGCTTTATTGCCTTTTGATTGGAGTTATTCATTATTCTGTGATGTTACGGGTTTGAACCCTAATCCGTAACAGAAACCAATAAAATATAAAATATAAAACACTGATTTGAATCAGGAATGAATATTATTAATTACAGTATGTAGTGAAAATGACAGTCAATTTCTGGAGAAGGTGAAAAGGCGACAGTGAGGCAGTAAGTGTGCACTTGGGCAAATGTTGTTTTGGAGTGAGGTGGGAAGGTAACAGAAAATAATCATTACAAAAGTATACACTGCGAGTGAGTTGATTAGAGAGACCGGGATGACGTGAGTCTTGACGGGGACGCAGGTGAGTGGTGTAGCTTCTCTCATCAGGCAGAGAGGCTGAATTGATTGGAGAAGCCTGATGACGAAAAACAGTGAAGTGGAACTTTGAGGTTGATTACACACTTGGGCAAGGTAGGGAGTGGTGATGTAACGCTTCGCCTCAGTGCAGGTTGCTAATGGTGACGGTGAGTGAGAAGAGGACAATTTTCCACCAGTTGGCAAGGGTAGGAGAAAAGGGGTGATGGCAAGTCACCCCACCATATACTGTATATAAGGCACACACTTCTCAGTTCGATACAGCGATAATATCAATGGATGTGGTAATTTTGTTCACCAATAATAAAGGTATCACGAACAACATGCACAGGAATCATATCTCGAATTTATTTGTGTGACAAGTTTTAAGATGAATGTTTGCCGGTTGATGAATTAATCACTTTAGGCTTACTTTACATAGTTTTCATCAGACACACATCAGTAAAAGTAATGACTCAGTGTTTTTATTTTATCGTTTGGAGAATCATTGACTTTACTTTCCACCAAATATTCTCTCTTGCGTATCAGAGTATAATAGTAATAATGAATGGACATGAACCATTTCTATTGAGGGCTCAAGCAGGGTTTGATCTGCTAGCCTTAGTAATCACCGTAACATTCTCTATACTAAGGGAGAAATAATGAGGTTGCTAATAAATTTATTTTTAAAATAAAAGTTTTATATGTCTAGGTGATACGGAATGGAATAGTTTCGTAACCCTGACTCGGCTGATCACCAGCTTGCTGTGGGTGAAGATGGCAAAGCAGGATGGTAATCTTTTGTCACTGTTTAATTTCAGTTAGTTACCTTCATTATATCATGGCAGCCTTAGCTTTAACAATAAGACTGTATTGATGTACATATTGTGAAGGACATTTTCATTAAGACCTCTTGCATTCCAATTACCGAACATTATATTCATGCTGGTCTTACAACATTGTGTGGTAAGCCTGGGAGTAAGATACTGCAAAATCTGGGTTTTCTTTCAAATAAGATTTTGTTTCTAATATTTAAGGATAAAACATTGTGAGGAACACTAATATAAATTATTATTTAAAATAAATGTGCATACTTATTTATCGACGATCATTCCGTTTTTCCATAATAAGTACATCATAAAATACATCAGCCATTCAGGATCACCGATACAATTGACGAAGTTCATTCATAGTATTCTACGCTTTACTACGGCAGGTTACCATGTATCGCGCCAACCAGCCACTTGATATGTACCAGGTTAACATGTCTACGCATGTACCTAACTTCCTCGACAGGAGTTTTTCTCATATAAGTAGCTCAACCAATTACGACCAATGTTTTCAAGACCATAAATGCACGGCTTAGCTAAAATAAAAATAAAAATAAAAAAAGACTGCCTTCTCAATAGCGTGGTCAAAGGCTTTTCGTCTCATTTAACTCACCTCCTCTTACTAGCTCCCTTCAACCTCTGTCTCTTCGCCGCACTGTTGCATCTTTATCACTTTTCTATCGCTACTTCAGTGGTCACTGTTCCTCTGAACTGTCTGCTTGCATCCCTCCACCTCTACGATGGGCACGTAGTACCCGTCTAGCAACAACCTCTCATCCCTTTTCTGTCCAACTCTCTAATGCAAGAGTTAACCATTACTCCCAGTCCTTCATTTATGCAACTGGTCAGTTCTGGAACTGTCTCCCTCTGTCTGTATTTCCTACTTCCTATGATCTCCAGTCTTTCAAACGCAGTGTGTCCAGGCATCTCGAAATGAACCGATCTTGAATTTGGCTCTCTTTTGTATTGTTTTTGTTTGTTCTTGGAGGGAACAGTTTGCTGGCCCGTGGCCTTTGGTTCCTTCTTCCTTGCATTAAAAAAAAAAAAAAAGACCCCATAAAACCAAGTGTTTGCGATAGATGAACCGCTCCTTGCCCTGAAATCCTGTAAAGACACCAGATCTGGAAAAGATACTATCACGTATGATAATTATAATGCAGCATTGTAGTCATGACAACCTGATTAAGCTGCTAGCATTGTATAATGAGCTTTGGGCGTTCTGAACGTTCCCAAACTCTTGGCACTTATTTATTTTTATTTTTTTGAAATAACAGAACAGAGGAAGAAAAAACAAATGAATAAAAAAAAGAATCCATATGTAACGCAAGATTTTTCTATCACTACGTTATAAAGAGGATAATCTATCTATATCACACCGCATATGACACCAGTCTAATCCCCCCCAAAAAAAAAAATTCGATAGTATAATGACCGGGATTTTTCCTACTATATAAAATTAATAATTCCACCGCTTAATCCACCAGTGTAGAGACCACCAATATAGGATTGTCTCACCTGGTACTTAGACTGATAGAATTTAATGATGTTTCTGTTTACTGCCAGAGTAGTATCCTAGAGTTAATAAGGAGGACTCGTTAATTTGAACAACACCTAGAAGAAACACCAACAGATAATGATTGTAATAATTTGGTATGCTGCCACCACCCAGCGGTTGCCGGGGAAAAAAAAAAGTATTAAAGATATTAGTCCCGTACGATGGAAGAGGGGACAATGAGGCCTACGGCAGTAACAGGGTAGCGTGAGAATAATATACGAGAGCGTGGATTTTATAGATGAAACATGCCTTGTGGGCCACTCGATCTCATGAATTACTCCCCAGAGGATTTATACCAAACACATACAAAAAGAATACTTATCTATATTGCTAACCTTAAATTTCACAGAATGAATAGAACAACGAACAAGAATTAATTACTGGAGCATAGTAAAACTTTAGTCTCCGATACCACCAGAATATCTGAGAGAATGGAAGCTCTCTTCTCCACAGTTTATAAATCACCTGNCTGTGGATCCGTCCTCCATGAGGTTCAGCTCAGAAGTGACGCATCGCGGGCAGGACGCCCCGCAAAAACCCGCGACGTTCTTACAACCGGTTCTGACTTCGACCAATTACTCTACAGTCAACTTGTTATACCATCGACCAGGAATTTTGCAACGAGAAATTTACACAGTCCTTTACTTAGACAAAATGACTTATGATGATTTAAATTTTGTGGTAATGACATAGGTCTAACAATTTAAAACGATGCCCAAAGTCACGCATTGACATAATTTCCCTTTGTTCACGTTGGTACTGGCCTACGTGATCTGGTGACTGTGTAAAATAAATTAATTTCACGGCTAACAATGACAATAATCAATAATCAGACTTTATCTAAGTTCTTAGACATCATTATTTAGTACAACAAGATGATAAACACAAGCTCAACTACACAATTCTGAATTCCAGGTGTAAATACGACTCATCGCTAATTTTAATCTCGAATCAACTTTCTTCGCCTCTTTATCGAAACCAGACACGAATTTGCGCGTCCTACTCGCTCCACACGGTCCACATATTAACAATAATACTCCCCTACTACACTTTAACTGAAAACAAGCCCAAAAATGAATTACAAGGTCCACTTCCCATACATTACATCATCTTAACAGGGTCCAGAATTACACTTACATCATACATAACCTAACGTAAATTACATACTTATTATACTTACACTATACTTATACTAACTTATATTACTCTTATACTACTTATATTATATTTATGTGATAGACTAGAAATTTCAGCATTACACATACACCAGATTACTGGTGTCTTCCATTCATGAAATATCTGTAATAGTTAGACTTGAACAGCTGTAGGTTGAAGTTTTTAGGGAAACAACTCTGAGGAAGCGAATTCCAGACAGATGCAGTTCGGGGAACAAAAGAATTCTGATAGGCGGAAGTTCTGCAATATGGCAGTGTGACATTCCAACTGTGAGCGCTACCAGATGCCCGTGTAGCACGAGGGAAGGCATGGAGAGATGGCACAATGGACGCAACTTCGTCTGAGCATTTGCCATAAAAATATCTGTAAAATAATGCAAGGGAGACAACATTCCTTCTTACTCGTAGAGGAGGTAAATTATTTATAATAGCAGGATTATTAATAATTCCAGCAGCTTTCTTCTAAATTTTGTCTAGTTTTAATGCAACCTCTCCACGTCCATTCCACAAGGGTGAGCAATATTCATGCTGAGAGGTTACATGACTCTTGTAAATTATAGCTATCTGCTCGTCAGTGAAGAAGTTACGGACTCCGTATAATAATCCAAGTTTCTTTGAGGCGGTTTTAGCAAGTGATCTTACATGAGAGGTCCAGCTGAGGGCACTGTTAAGTGAGACGCCGAGAATTTCAATACTTTTGGAGACGGGAATATTAGCATAGAAAGTAATATAAGAATCAGGCAATATCCGTCTATTAGTAAATTGTATATATTTGGTTTTACTAGCATTAAGTGAGACACGAGGTTGTTTTGTCCCCATTCACTGATCTTCGATAAATCTTGATTTATGGAGATGGCTGTGCTGAGTTGAGAACTGGAGATATCAGACTTTGTAAGTGGGTGTCTGAGTGTGAATGAACTATGAAGTGTTGAGTCATCTGCATATGAATGGATGGGATTGTGGATGACAGATAAAAGATCATTAATATGAACCAGGAACAGGGTTGGTGCCAGAACTGCTTCTTGTGGCACTCCAGCGTTAATTGAGTGGAAATTGGAATATACATCATCTATTTTTACTCTTATTTTTCTGTCGCTGAGACATGAGGCAAGCAGAGGAACGAAAGACGTTAGTCCATAGCAAGGGAGTTTGGACAGCAAGGAACGATGCCATACTCTGTCGAGAGCCTTAGAAATATAAAGGGCTACTGCGTGAGTTTCTCCATATATGTCGATTGATTGATGGATGGTATGAGTCAGAAGATTGAGTATGTCAATGGTGGATCTTTTGTGGCGAAAACCATATTGTTTATCGCTAATTAAGTTGTTGGATTCAAGGTGTTTAAGTATGTGCTTGTTGATTAAAATTTCGAATATTTTACCAGGAGAAGAGATGACAGCAATTTGTCTGTAATCAGATGGGTCAGAGGAACTTCCTTTCTTTGGAAATGGGTAGATATTGTTCCTTTTCCATGAATTAGGGAACAAAGAAGTATGTACGCATAGTCTGAATAGTTTAGCAAGAACAGGTGCAAGCTCTGGGGAACACTTTTTCAAAACAATTGGAGGAATTCCATCTGGACCTGGTGCTTTGTTGGTGGGTAAATTGTCTAGGATGGATTTTACATATCTTGTCTTTATTTTAAGTGGAACAATTTCGGGAGAGTCAAGTTCTAATATTGGGACGTTCTGACTGACTTCCTCTAAGGTAGAATTTCTGACAAATGTACTGGCAAAAATATTTGCTTTTCTGTGTGGGTCATTTGTAATGTTGCCATCTGAAGATTTTAGTGGCGGAATAGATGATGACTTGTTAAAGTTATTATTGAAAGAATTAAGAGTTTGTCATTAGAGTTGTTAAGTTGTTTTGATGCTTGATTATGAAGAAAGTTTGATTTAGCGAGATTTATTACAGCTTTTTCATGGTTTCTAGCAAGCTTAAATTGACAGATTCAGACGTTTTTAATTTTAAGTAAGTGTTGTATGCTAATGCCTTTTGAGCTGTTGCTCTTGCACAGTTGTTATCAAACCATTTTGAAGAGTTCGATCTTTTAGTGAACTGATGACTTGGTATGAATATGGGACTGGGTAGAATTGGCATAACTAGAGAAGAAAGACTGCCACGGAGTGTCAGCAAAATAATTTCTAAATCCATCCCACTTTGGCCTGTCAAAGTTTCATCGGGTCACCCTGACAGGTTCAGGACGGTGAAGTTTGGGGGGGCTAACTAATAAGGCTTTGATGAGATTGTCATCAGAGGATCCAAGTGGTGCCAGTACCTCTATCCTGTATTGATCGGATTATTTGTCAGGAATAGATCCAAGAGATGGGCATTATTGTCAGGGTTATCTGGTATTCAGGTTGGTTGCTTTACCAGCTGCTTGAGATTAAACGATTCTGCAAACAGCGCGCACTCTCGACCAGCATCGTCAGTCCTGGCAGAATGCAATAACCATTCAACATTATGTACGTTAAAATAACCCAAAATGGTAATTTCGGTACTAAGCGCAAAGTTGAGGTTACTCAGCTGCGTGGATATTGAATCAAATACACTGGGTTCTGAAGAGGCACTGGGGGAGCGATAGATTACACAGATATATTTGGTAGTATTTAGATAATTTAGTTTGTACAATGAGTAAGCAAAATTGGATGAAGTAGAGTTTAAGATAGTATCAACTGCATATTGAGATTTTATATAACAACAGGTGCCGCCCTTGTTACGGAAGTTTGTGAGAAGTTGGTAACCGGGAAAACAAAACGGGGATATTTCAGTGAGGGGTGAGATTTGTGTTTCTGTGAGGAATAGGGCCGGAGGGGATATGGACTGTAGAAAATGATGAACTGAATTTAGGTTGGTCCAAAGGCTACGGATATTAGGAAAGAATAAGTCTGCACCTTCTCTTTTCTGCTGTCACTTTGCACATGTCATACAAATTCTTAAAAGTCTTGTCGTCTTATGAATTCCACTTCCTTTCGTCTTGTTGTGTTGACTTCATATTTGCGTAAGGTCATGGTACGAATGGTTATTAATAGACTTTTCTTTGATTTACGGCCGTAAATACAGAAGTTCATTAGATCGCTGAACTTCGAGCATTGAATTTTGGAGGCATTTAAGCAAAATAGATTTCACGATAGGGGTGTTCTTGGATCTCTATAAAGCTTACAACTTGATGTGGCGACATGGTATACTAATGAAGCTCTGTGCTTATGGTTTACGAGGTAATCTGACACTTTTATTTTTAATTCTTTGACGGAACAGAACTTTCATTGTCAAGTCGCCCTGAATTGTAACATTGGATATATTCATCCAAGAACGCTGAATGCCTTAGGGAAGTGTGTTTAGCCCCACTATATAATCAATAATATTTTGTTATCAGCTTCCACCACAAGGAATCTTCCATGCTGAGTCAGTGCTGACGACTGTGCAGCATGACACTCTTCCTGTTATCACAGTTTTCGAGTAGGCGGATTCATGCAGCCCTTCATTCAGTCTACTAGCGGGCCTTGCAACGGGAATTTAAGCTTTTTGTCCCTAAGTGTCCAGCTTAGTTTTTGCCAGTCATAACGTACCCTGATTTGTATTCGACTTTGGATAATCAGGCAGTACTTTCCATAATTCAGTCAAATTTTTGTGGTGCATTTTGAACGGAGGTTAAATTTTAAATGTTAAAATTTTTATTGTTCATTGTGATAAATCATCAATTGTCCTTGGGTACCTAGCGGAACGACTTGGCGAGCCGACAGAAAATCTTTATTAATGGTTTACTAGTCCCTTATTAGATCTAAGCTAGAGTGTGCCTCACAGGTGTATGGATCGGCATCTGATGCCACAGTGACGTGGCTGGATGTGTTACAGAATAAATAAATGTGTGTGAATGTGTCTTAGCGCCTTAATGTGTACACATGTAGGTCGCATGGAAGTGGAAGAAGTGGAAGTGGAGGGAAGTTCTTAAAAGATGGATAGAAAGCTGATGACAGGGAAAGCTGGATATCCCGTTTCATCAGTCCCCGGGACTAGTTTCTGATCATCCCCCTTTGCTGAAGTTCTTCAGTGTTTCAGTAACACAGAGAGAAGGCCAGCATGCTCTCCAATACAAATTCTTCTCTCATCACCAAACTACACCACATTTCCTATTCAAAATTTAACAAATAATGGTATCCCATCACCATAATTCGAAATACCCGGAGGGGGGGGGGGGTGGACATCAAAGCCCTCAGCATCCGCTTTTCTCCCACTGACTACCAAGGGTAGCCAGATGCCTATAGAACCACTGCTTGACTCACCCCTTCATTTCTGCAACATTCGCAGCCTTTCGTAACTTTCTTTTGAACAACGCCTCTCCTCCTCTAAACCTCACTTTCTCTTCCTCACTGAGCCTCAGCTGTTTGAGGCAAATGATACCTAATACTCCTCTGTATTCTCCTATTGTGTAAATGTATGCAGCAACATATCTTGCTCTCGTGCTCCTGAACTTGAATCTTCTGAATTCTCTGCTCTCTGGCTTTGGCTATCCTGTCATTCTCTGATTAAATATATCTATGCTTTTACTTATCCCCCATTTTATTGACCACGAAAAACTCTTCAACCAGCTTACCTCTAACATGAAACTCATTGTATCAGTTCCTCCTTTCCCTGAAGTCTCCATTCTAGGCGATATCAATGTTCACCACCACCTTTGACACTCCTCTCTTTTCACTGATCCACCTTTTGAACAAGCCTACATCTTTTCTACCCGTAATGACGAAGAGCAGCTTGTACATCACCCTACCCGCATCCGTGACCGCCTTGGATAGAGTTCCAACATACCTGACCCCTTTCTTAAAACTAGTCATTCGGCCTACATTGGTAATCTTTTCTCTCTATTGGGCTCCTCAGATCAAGAACTTATCACCTTAACCTGTCCTTCCATTCCAGTAAAGCCTGTGAATCCTCCCAAGAAGCAGCATCTGTGGCACTTTGGAGCTGCTGATTGAGAGACCTTCAAGCAGTACTTTTTTTATTTCCCTGGAATGATTATTACTTCCATGTCCACGAGCCATCTGACTCTTCTCTGCAAATTACAGAAGTTCTTCTCTCGAGCAATGAAGCATACAATCCATTCTCATATCCTGTGACTATTGCAAAAAAAAATATATATATATTGCTTTATTTTCACTTGTTCTAATGCTGTCCACAACAAGGAAAAGGACCGCAAAAGGCACCGAAGCCAACCCACCCCTGAGATTCATCTGTTTTATGTTTCTGCTCAGAACTGTGCGAAGTCTGTCCTTCGCTCTTCTAAAAATTTCATTCGTGCTACATCCTCTGAACTCTCAGACTCAAATTCTTCCCGCTTCCTCTGGCACCTTGTAGAAAACGTTGCTAACAACTATACCTCATCATCATTCCTTCCTCTCTTCTGTTCTGATAACTCAGCTACTGTAGCTATTTCTTCTGCAGATAAAGCAGAAGTTTTCACTGAAACTTTCTCCTCTAATTCCACATTAGGCAATTCCAGCGCTGTTCCTCCATCACTTCTCCCCTCTGACTTCCTCATAGTTGAGATTAAAATTTCTACATTTAATGTATTTTCTGCCATCACTCTCCTCAGTAGTAACAAGGTATATGGGCCTGATGGGGTTCCTTCTGTTATGGGAAGGCGGTGGCTCAATTGGTAGAGAGGTGGCCTGCAGTCCTAACGGACCCAGGATCAAATCCCCGCTGGTGCAGGGAATAGTTTAAGGATTTGAATTTCATTATAACCAGGCTTTTACTGAACTACCAGAAGACCCGACGACATGTCGTAAAAATACCCCCGCTAATACCAATACGCCAGTCCAGTATGAGACAGCCCTAGCATGTCTTCAATATGGACGGTGGGTGTTGGCGCCGAAGTGGTGACATGTAGAGGTGTATGGTATGTAGGAGGACTGCTGGGCCTTGATAGCATGCTGTGAAGCCTATGCCCATAGTCGGAGACACACACACACAAAAAAAAAAAATGTGCTTACACCCTGCTTAGGTAAACTAATGCGCCTTACTCTGCCAACTTGTACCTTTCCTTCTTGCTGGAAGTTTGCTCTCATTCAGTCTGTCCCAAAGAAGGGTGACCATTCTCAACCCTCTAACTATAGCCCAATAGCTTTAACATCCTGTATTTCAAAAGTATTTCACTCGATTCTTAAAAAGTTTTTAAAGCATCTTTTCTGTCACAACCTTCTTTTCGATCTTCAGCATGGGTTCCGTCAGGGACGCTCTACTGGCGATCTTCTCACCTACCTTTCAGAGTCCCGATCATCCTCCTTTCGGGACTTTGGCGAAATCTTTGCCATTGCACGTGACATATCAAAGGCTTCCGATCGAGTTGGCATGTTTTTAATTTTCAAGCTGCCTTCTTTCGGTTTCTCTCCTTCTGCCTGTACCTTCATCTCTAGCTTCCTTTCTAGTCGTTCTATAGCTGCTGTTATAGACAACCACCGTTCTTCTTCTAGTCCTATCAATGATGGTGTTCTTCAAGGTTCTGTTTTGTCACCTACTCTCTTCTTTTTATTCGTCAATGACCACCGAAGCAGTACATCTAACCCTATCCACTCATTCGCTGACGGCTTCACCTTTCACCTCTCCATTAGCTTCTCGCAGCATCCATCTCAGCAGTTACTTCAACAAACAAACAAAGGATGAGACTATGGCAGACGTGTTGGCTTGTTTTGATGATTGGGGTAAAAGTAATCTTGTTTTTAATGCATCAAAACCTCAGTTCTTTCATCTTTCAACCCAAGAAAATTTTCCGCAGGAGTATCCTCTAATTTTTTTAAAAAATTTTCAACTAAATCCTACATCTTCTTTAAACATATCTGGGGTTTCATTCTCTCGGGATTTATCTTGGAAATGTCATATTGTCTCTCCTGTAAAATCTGCTTAGGTGTGCTGAGCCAACTTCGTGCCTTCTTTTACCCTGCACAGTTGTTGACATTCTACAAGGGTTTTATCCACCCTTGTGTAGAGTACATCTTTAATGTTTGGGACGACTCCCCACATACACCTCTTTTCAACAAGATGGAGTCAAAGGCTTTTTGTCGTATTAACTCTCCTCCTCTTATTGGTTCCCTTCAACCTCTGTCTCTTTGCCGCACTGTTGAATCTATATCTCCTATCTGTTGCTGCTTCAATGGTCGCTGCTCCCCTGAACAGTCTACTTCCTTCCCTCCATCGCTACAGCTGCCGCATATCACCCATCTAGCAACAAACTCTCATCACTTTTCTGTCCGACTCTCTCATGCAAGAGTTACCGTTACTCCCAGTGCTTCGTGTATGCGACAGTTCAAGTCTTAAACTGTCTCCCTCTGTCTCTGTTTCCTGCTGTCTATGATCTCTAGTCTTTCAAAAGCAGTGTGTGTAGGCATCTCGAAGTGAACGGATCTTGAATTCGGCTCTGTTACTTTGTTGTTGTTTTTTCTTGGAGGGAACAATTTTACCGACTCCTGGCCTTTGATTCCTTCCTTCTTGCATAAATAAAGAATATTCCTCCCCTGCGTATTCGTCGGGAATGTAGCTTGTACCCCCTTACATGAACACCACCATCTTATCCTGGGGGCTCATCGGCCTCTTGCCGTTTGCCTCCACTTACTGACACAAGAACTTGTTGTGGACCTCACTGACTTTGACTGGCTTGTGTTTAAACGTATATTGCCTTTCATGTCACCCAACTTTACTGTTCATATTTCATGGCTCCCAGCACCTAAGACCAAGGCACCAGAGGCAGAGGTCCACTGCTTGTTTTGTAACATCTTACGTGATTTGGGATCCCACCATTTGTACACCGATGGCTCAAAGTCGAGTGAATTTGTGGATCCTATAGTCTATTTGATTGACCTGTGCACCTGACATGTATGGGGCAAGTAGGGTGTGTTTGATTCGTGGCTACTGATTGGCCGTCGATTCTGTCAGTGAAGTAAATGCAGCCATGTATTGTAGTGCAACATGCGGACGTAAGTGTACACCATGGATGAATGTTATAGTGCAACATGCCGACGTAGGTGTACACCGTGGGTGGATGCAGTGCAACATGTGGACGTGGGTGTACAACGTGGATGGATTATTTACTTCAAACGTCACTCATCATTTTCTAAAACTTTATAATCATATTTAATTTTCTTTGATAACAGTAAACTTTTAAAGCTAATTTTGACCTCTTTAGCTTCGGAAACTATTCCATATTTAAACTCGCTGCTTACATTGCAGGCAATTTGAAAATATCAATATATTTGGGCTGAAATAAGAAGAGCTGTAGATTTACGTCATCGGCGGCCAATCAGCAGCCGTGAATCAAACACACCCTACTCGCCCCATACATCGCAGCTGGACAGGTCAGTCAAATAGGGTATAGCGTGTGGTCAACTGAATGTGACTTCAGGTTCTGGTTGCTGACGCAGCGTCGTGCATGTGTTTACTTCTTAACTTTTTGTTATTGTCAAAGCCATGAACAATGCTCTAAACACAAGACATGATTCATTTGTCATTTTCAGACTGAATTTTGGCTCTTCTGGCAATTGCTTCTTGCACAACGATTCTCATGAGATCCAGGACCGCATCATTAATAAACTGTATCCATGCGACAAGCCCTTCTGGGTACCTGGTCATTGTCGTATCTACGGCAGTGAGCGGCTGACTTACTTGCAAAGTCGGCTCTGTAACTCAAGGAAATTTGAGACATTCCTTGTGATCTGTGGTCGAGTCTCTTCCTCGGAAGGAAATCACTAAATCTTCTTTAGCAAGGTCAGTGGACCAGACTTAATATCCCACAGTGCAAGCCACTCCATGGCGATTAGGAATCTTCCAATCGACCCAATCGCATTGATAATTTTTTTTGGCAAGAATACGGATGAACTTCAAGTTTATTACCCGTATGTTACCATATATTGAAAGACGATTTCCACTGCACTGTGACATCTGTTGTGTGGTGTTATCTGTCATTCCAGTCACCCTGCGCTGTCGGCGATTTATTCGTGGCTGCACTTCACTTATAATTTACTGCGGCGCAACAGACGTCCCTTTCACCCTTTCCACCATCCTGGCTAGTGGGATATTGTTATGACTAAAAAACTGATGACTTTCTTGACAGAGGCCAGGTTGACAGTTGACGTATTTGAAATGCTTCCTGCTTCTGACTGATCTATTTCCTATATTGATGTCTTCTTTATTAAATCACACGCCTGACGGTAGCTCGATCGGTAGAGAGTTGGCTTGCAGTCCCGAGGAACCCAGGTTCGAATCCTCGCTGGTGCAGGGAACAGTTTAAGAATTTGAATTTCATTAAATCAGGCTTTACTGATCTACCAGGAGACCCGCCGACATGTCGTAAAAATGACCCCGCTAACACCAATACACCAGTCCTGTATGAGACAGCCCTAGCATGTATTCAATATGGACGGTGGGTGTTAAGCGCCGAAGTGGTGACATGTAGATTGTAGGAGGACGACTGGGCCTTGATAGCAGGCTGTGAAGCCTATGCCCAGAGTCGGACACATAAAAAAAAAAAAAAAAAAAGTCACTATTTGCTGAGTGCATGTGTGCATTTAATGTACTGGAGATTTTCAGTCGATGTTGGTGTGTTTGGGGAGGTAATTCATCTATTGTAAATATGTAAATTCCTTACATCTGCTAGTATAAGTTTTCTTAATTTGGGCCGACAGTTGACGTAATGGAATAGTTCCTAACTCCTCTCGAACATTTGCCCCGTAGTTCCTCTGGTGACAGTCAGCAGGTGATGAAGGCAGGTGTCTAATGTTGGGATGCATTACACATTTGCAGTCGATGGTGTTTTGTTGGTCGAGGTATTTTAAAAATAATAATGAAAGAAAAGCATTTGGGAGCTGAACGATAATAGCCCACCAAAATGTGCTGTTGGCAAAGTCCAAGATTTAGGCCATATCTTGATACCTTGAAGGTTTCATGCTGATAGCTCAAGCCGTTCATGAGATACTGATGGTGCTAAAGGTGGGCGATAGAAACTAGTTGACATTTGGCAGCCATTTTGGTAACCTTGACCTTCACCCCGAGTGCCCATTTTCGAACTCGTCCAATATTTTGCCATATCTTGATACCCTGAAGGTTTTATGTTGATAGCTCAAGCCGTTCTTGAGATATCATAGAGCTAAAAAGAGGCGATAAAAACTAGTTGACTTTTGGCAGCCATTTTGGTGACCTTGACCTTGACCCCGAATGCTCAATTTCGAATTTGTCCAAGATATTGGCCATATCTTGATACCCTGAAGGTTTCATTTTGATAGCTCAAGCCGTTCATGAGATATAATGGGAACAGATACACACACACACACACACACACACACACACACACACACACACACACACACACACACAGAGGCAGGCAAAAACTATCGCTTCGCCTTCTAAAGGATAGCGATATATAAGTAATGTACTCGTAAATAATAAGTTAGGTTTAGCTATCTGAGTCAGTAGGTGTTAGTGTGTAGGTTGGCGATTTTTAGTCAGGTTTAAAAGTATAAGGAATATATTTATTTTTATTTTTTCTATTTTTTAGTAATAATCAAAATATTAATCAGATAAACTGAACAAAAATTAACATTATAGAGGAAAAAAAAATATAAAAAAAAATAATAATATGGCTTTGTGACCAGCAGTGGTCGGTAGCCATTCAATGAAAAAGCTGACGATTTAGCTCATAAGCTTCTGCTTTTGGATTCTCCTGGCATTAATGCTGAATACAACTATACTTTTGTCAAAAGTAAGATTAACAGCAGCTTCATGTTAACACAGAAAATGGCAGCTATTACTCCAGAACTTACTGTGAAAAAATCAGAAGCACCACTTTCGCCGACGCACACAAATACTTGACAGCACTCTCCGCGCTTGAATACAGGCCAGCTATCAAATAGTTTATCTTTAGTATTCCATTGACTCGTTCGAGTTCATATAGTACTTCTCGATTTCCCGAATAAAAACTTCGTTAAATCAACATGGACTGCAGACATTCATTACCGATACTCATGTGCGGCATCCCATGATAAGTCAAAGCACTAGGATTTGCTCAACGGTAGAGTTCTTGGGCGTGAATCCAGATTACTCATGTCTGAACTTTTGCAAATGTCCCCAGATACATGTTAAAAGCACCCAGGAAAGAAACTTGCTGGCACAATGAGCACGGTGACATCACGATAAATATTTCAGTTACAGTGGTGTTCTTTCCCTCTTCAGACTGGGATGATCAAACTCCTTGTCCAGTTAAGTGAAATGAAACAACAATGCCAAACAGCTCCTACAATTGCATGTAATCCCCTCAACATGGCTTTACCCCCAGCGTTTATCAGTTCCACAGGCATGCCACAAACACCAGCTGCTCTACCACTTTTCACCCTCGCCACTGCCTTCTTTACTTAACAGATGGCTTTGGCAACAAGCGTAATAGCAACCAGTGGTTTTACACCAGCCAACGGGAGCTCTCCACTGGGCATTTTGTCTTATACAGCTGCGAAAGGTACTCAGCGAAACGAGCCATGTACTCATCCGCCCCACACAAAAGCCATCTT
Organism: Birgus latro; assembly: GCA_018397915.1. NCBI lineage: Eukaryota > Metazoa > Arthropoda > Malacostraca > Decapoda > Coenobitidae > Birgus > Birgus latro. The sequence goes on along the minus strand of JAGKTI010001984.1, from coordinate 11,184 downwards.
TCTGCTGTCCGAACAGTTCACTTGAGTGGCGAGACAGGAGTGGAGTCTCCTCAGGGATCGATAAGCGGGTCGAAGGTCATTTGCATGTAAACGACCTTCTTTACCCCCTAAGTGATTTCACCGACACGCTTCTTGTCCCTTCTCAGCAAAGCTTTTGCCCAACGAAACAAGTGCTGAGGCGATGTGACTGGCAGCATGACTCGTCAGATCCCCGGCGAGACAAATCCTCCTTGATTTTTGATGTTCTACAGTGCTTTCATCAGCCATTGCCAGTGTAAAGTGCATACTTGTACGCTATCGTTCAACAGCACTGAGCATCTCTGATCAGTTTGAGGCTGGCACTGCATCCTCATAAGTTCACTCCTGATTCCTGAGTTTCAAAGTGGCATCTTGTGATTCTCTCAGGTTTTATTTGCACCCAAGTCTTTAATCAGAAGCAACGAACTCTACCCTCCCCATAACCTCGAAATTTCGAAGGATCCCCCAAGGAGTACTTGGAATTATGTGGGTCAATCTTGGCAGCAGTCCCACTTCAAATACTACTTCCTGAAGTGAAAATCAGACAACTGGAACCAGTATTCAGCAATTCTTAACTTACGGGACTTTGTAAAAATAAGTGTTAGGAATCTAAAATATCATATATAATGGGTGGTAGCATAGATGTAATCTAAAAGGAAAGAGCGCAGCATTTCCTCTCACCAGGGCCGGCAGGAAATGTCACTGCACCTTTCCCTTCGTGATAGGAAGACACACACACACACACACACACACACACACACACACACACACACACACACACACACAGCTTCTAGAACTTTCGATAACTGTATAAGCCACGTGACACTAGCCATCCTGCACAACAGAGAGGGGAACGTAGATTAGTTTTAAGAGAGAGACCAGGGGGAAAGGAGCTCGAGTTAGGAGCTGGGGAAGAGAGGGTCTAACTAGACGAAAGAGAGAGAGTTGTGAGAGAGAGTTAGCTAGCAGCTTAACGCTCAGTATTAATCTCAGTTTCCCTTTGCAGAAAAATAAAACTACAATCAACCACAGACTCATCTTTAACTTCTCCCATCATTGTCTACAAGATTTTTTTTTTTTTAAGCAAGGAAGAAGGAACCAAAGGCCATGAGCCCGAAAACTGTTCCTTCCAAGAAAAAAACAAAAACAATGTGAAAGATCCAAATTCAAGATTTATTCATTTCGAGATGCCTGGACACACTGCATTTGAAAGACTGGAGAGTATAGGAAGTAGGGAATACAGACAGAGGAAGACAGTTCCAGAGTTGACCAGTTGCATAAATGAAGGACTGAGAGTAACGGTTAACTCTTGCATTAAAGAGCTGGACAGAAAAGGGATGAGAGTTTGCTGATAGACGGATACTATGTGCCGTCCTAGAGGTGGAGCGATGCAAGCAGACAGTTCAGAGGAACAGTGACTGTTGAAGTAGTGGTAGAAGAGAGATAAAGATGCAACAGTGCGGCGAAGAGACAAAGATTGTCGGGAATCAGTAAGAGGAGGAGAGTTAATGAGACAAAAAGCCTTTGACTCCACCCTATTGAGAAGAGCTGCATGTGGGGAGCCTCCCCACACATGAGAGTTGTACTCCAAACAGGGGCAAATAAAACCCATGTACAAGGTCAACAACCGTGCAGGGGTAAAGAACGTTCGGAGTCGGCTTAGCACACCTAATCTCTTGGAAGCAGATTTCACAAGACATGTAATATGTTCTTTCCAAGATAAATCCCGAGAGAATGAAACCCCAACCATGTTCAAGGATGATGCAGGACTGAGCTGGACATTATTAAACATCTGTGGGTAATCCTGAGGAAGATTTTGTCTGGTTGATAAGTGTAAGAACTGAGTCTTTGATGCATTAAAAATAACAAGATTCTTTTTACCCCAATCAGAGATACGAGCCAAGTCAGACATTAGGTGTGTCATAGCCTCATCCCTTGTTTGTTGAAGTGACTGCTGAGACGGACATTGCGGGAACCGAATGGAAAGTTGAAGGGTGGAATCATCAGCATATGAGTGGATAGGGTTAGATGAACAGCTTAGAAGGTCATTGATGAATAAAAGGAAAAGTATTGGTGAAAGGACAGAGCCCTGAGGAACACCACTGTTGATAGGTCTAGGAGAAAAGCGATGGGCGTCTACAACAGCGGCTATAGAACGACCAGAAAGGAAGCTAGAGATGAAAGCACACATAGAAGGATAGAAACCGTAAGAGGGCAATTTTCGAAATTAAAGATTTATGCCAGACTCGATCGAAAACCTTTGAGATGTCAAGTGCAATGGCAAAGCTTTCGCCAAAGTCCCGAAAGGAGGATGACCAGGAGTCTGAAAGGTAGGTGAGAAGATCGCCAGTGGAGCGTCCCTGACGGAACCCGTACTGGCGATCAGAAAGAAGGTTGTGACAGGAAAGATGTTTGAAGATTTTTCTGTTAAGAATTGACTCGAAAACTTTTGAGACACAGGATGTTAAAGCAGTTGGACGATAGTTAAAGGGTTGGGAATGGTCACCTTTCTTTGGGACTGGTTGAATGAGAGCAACATTTGAGCAAGAAGAAAAGGTACAAGTTGATAGGAAAGGCGAGAGTTTACATAGGCAGGGTGTAAGCACAGAAGCACAGTTTTTGAGGACAACAGGAGGGACTCCATCTGGCCCATATGCCTTGTTAGTATTGAGGCCAGTGATGGCAGGAAATACATCAGCTGAAGAAATTTTAATGGCAGTCAAGAGGAAGTCAGAGGGGGGAAGTGATGGAGGAACAGCACCGGAATCGTCTAAGGTGGAATTGGAGGAGAAAGTCTGAGCGAAGAGATCTGCTTTATCAGTAGAAGAAATAGCTACAGAGCCATCACAGTAGAAAAGAGGAGGGAAGGATGATGAGGTAAAGTTGTTAGAAAGGTTTTTGGCAAGGTGCCTGAAGGAGCGAAAAGAATTCGAGTTGGAGAGTTGAGAACTTACAAATCTACCAGTTCTCTACTACAGCTCTGCCGCTACTACTAAATTCAGCTACAAGTTAAACATATTATTAGTGGCAGCGGACTTACGAACCAATGCCTACGAGCCATCGAATGAACGAGTCTACATGATCAAGACTGATAAAGAAGCAACGCTACAGTCAAAACAACATATTATTGGTGACAGCGGTAAAAGCGAACCAAATGCGATAAACTACGCGCACACAACTTAGTCCCTAATTGCACCTAACCATCTCAAACACAACTCAATGATTACGAGAAACTATAGCAACGATAAACTACGTCTTCCGACATCTCTACAAGCCTACAAGTTAACATATTATTTAGTGGCCGCGAACGAAAGGACCAATGCCAACAACCATACAAACAACCATACAATCTACGGTCCAGTGAGTATACAGTAAGGAGAACGAGTTACGAGTGAGGAGGAAAGAACCAAACGAAGAAGAGATAGGACTTACGTACCAAGCTTACAACTCTACAGTGAAGTTCTACGTAAGTAGGCGAGACGGTAACCAAGATCAGGTTCAGTTCTACAGTTGATTCTACATAATCAAGATACAAAACAAACAAGCCTGCAATTTTTATGACGAACCAGCGAGCTACAATTATCTTGAATTTCTACGCGACAAGCAAATAAAGCAAAAGACTCACAACTCACAAACCCCCACCTGACCCACTCTCTCCCCAACCACCCTTCGTCTCCATCATGCTGATTTAGAGGTGATGAGGTCAAGACGAGGCAGCTAAAACCACCACGCACCTCACACCCAGGCCCCTCACTCACCACTCATTTTACTCATCGTTACTCAACATTATTCATCGTTACTCAGTTACTCACCACAGCTGCCAGAGTGAGAAGGCCCTGTGCTAAGGTTCTGCTGAGGAAATGAGAACACCACATCACGTCAGTCAACCCGTGGCTGACACCACCACTCACCACTACTCATACCGTTCTCATCACGGTAAAAATTAGTGAGTTACACAGTTATTTCATTTACAGAATACACAGTGACAGACACAGTGGTAGACAAAACTTTCTGCACTAACATATAAAACGAGCTTTATAGTTACAACTTACATACAAATACATACTTCAGTTATCTACATTATCTCAATCACTAATTGCTTGTACCAAACATAACAGTTATATACTGTATATATTTATTCATTTAATATACCATTAATTTATTCCCAACGAGTGCTACCATTTATACATACATAAATACATGTTTCATTATTAGAACTAAGGAACAGTCAATCTTCAAGTGATATATCATCACATTAACCCAGTGAACGATTAAAAGGAAAGTAATAATCAGTTAATCCCTGTGGCGGGGGGGGGGGACATAATCTGGCTGCACTATGGGTGGTACTACTACTCTGCGGCCAGATTGTGTTAGGAAGAATTCCGCCACCGTATTCCCTGCGTGTCGTAAAAGGCGACTAAAAGGGGCGGGGTGAGGGGACTAGGGACCCCCTCCTCTGTTTTTTAGTTCCTAAAAAGAGACAGGCGAGAGAAAGGGATGGGGGATCGAGTTATCCCCGTACCCTGAAGGTTGGGTCTATGAATGTGCGTGGTTGTAGTACGATTGAGGCTAAAAGGGAGGAGATTGGGAGAATGTTTGTGAGAAGAAAGTTGGATGTGTTAGCTTTGAGTGAAACAAAGATGAAAGGGAAAGGTGAGTCTACATTTGGAAGTGTGAATGGAAGATTGTCAGGTGTTGATAGAGGAAGGGCAAGAGAAGGTGTGGCCTTGTTAGTGAGCCCAGAAATACAGCAGTGTGTGTTTGAATGGAAAGAGGTGTCATCGAGACTGATGTGGGTGAAAGCGAAATTTGAACGTGAGTTGTGGGTATTTGTGAGTGCATATGGGCCTGGTAGTGAAAGGGATGAAGAAGAGAAGGAGTCTTTCTGGAATGATGTTGATGAGTGTTTGCAGAGCTTTGGAGCAAATGTGAATGTGGTAATGATGGGGGATCTGAATGCAAGAGTGGGAAATGTAGCAGTTGAAGGTGTAGTTGGTATGCATGGTGTGCCTGAAAGAAATGAAAATGGGGAACGAATGATAGGTGTGTGTGTTGAGCGAGAGATGGTGATTGGGAATACCTTGTTTGAGAAGAAAGATATTTATAAGTATACATGGGTGAGACAGGAGGGTGGAAGGGTTGTTGACAGAGCATTGATGGACTATGTGGTTGTTTCCAGGAATGTAATAGGAAGATTGTTGGATGTGAGAGTTTTGAGAGGGGAGGGTGGAGGTATGTCTGACCACTACCTGGTGGAGGGAAAGTTGAGAGTAGGTAAGAGATGGGTGAGAGCTAGGAGAGTTAGGTGTGGCAGGGAGGTTTTGAAAGTGAGTGAGTTGGATAAAAGAGAGAAAATGATAGAGTATCAGGAGAAATTGAGAGATCAGTGGAATGCAGAGAAAGATCAGGAGAGTGGCATGTGGAGGAGGAATGGCAGTTTGTTTAAGAGTGCTGTGGTGGGGCATGCAGAAGAGGTGTGTGGTGTGAGACGAGTGGGTGGTGGTGTAAGGAAGGGAAGTGAATGGTGGTGCAAGGAAGTAAGTATGGCTGTGCGTGAGAAGAGACATGCATATGAAGTGTGGTTGCAAAGGAGGGATGAGGTGTCATATGAGAGGTATAAGGAAAAGAGGAATAGGGCAAGAAGGGTTGTGCGTGGTGCTAAAGTGGCATCAGATGAAAGGTGGGGTAGGCGGATGACTGCGAATTTTCAGGAGAATAAGAAAATGTTTTGGAAGGAGGTGAAAAGGGTGCGAAAGGGAGAGTCTGGGAAGGAGGAGCGAGTAAAAGCAGAGGATGGAAGGATGTTAATTGAGATGGATGCAGTAAGGAAGAGATGGGCGGAGTACTTTGAAAGATTGTTGAATGTAGAGGAGGAAAGGGAGGCTGAGATTGTGGCAGATGGAAGGGTGCAAGGAATAGATGTGTTGGGAGAGTTGAATGAATCCTTGATTACGATGGAGGAGTGCAAGAGGCAGTAAAGCAGATGAAAACAGGGAAAGCTGCAGGTATGGATGGGTGTGCTGTGGAATGCCTGAAATGTGGTGGAGCAACTATTGTTGACTGGTTAGTAAGATTGTTGAATGTGTGCTTTGTGCAAGGTATGGTGCCAATTGACTGGGCAAGTGCTTGTGTGGTCCCATTATATAAAGGTAAGGGTGATAAGTATGAATGTACTAGTTTTAGAGGTATAAGTCTGTTGAGTGTGGTAGGTAAGGTGTATGGTAGAGTGTTAATTAAGAGAGTTAGAGAGGGTACAGAGGGAGTGATTGGTGATGAGCAGTGTGGCTTTAGGAGAGGGAGGGGATGTGTGGATCAGGTGTTTGCTGTGAGACAGGTGTGTGAAAAGTATTTAGCGAAAGGTAAGGATGTGTTTTGGGCATTCATGGATTTAGAGAAAGCATATGATAGAATTGATAGGGAGGCTTTGTGGAATGTTTTAAGATTGAATGGGCTGGATGGCAGGTTACTAAAAGGAGTGAAAAGTTTTTATGTAAATAGTAGAGCGTGTGTAAGAGTGGGAAATACTGTGAGTGATTGGTTTCCCGTGAGAGTGGGGCTGCGACAGGGATGTGTGATGTCGCCTTGGTTGTTTAATATTTATATGGATGGTGTTGTAAGGGAGGTGAATGCAAGAGTGTTAGATGGAGGACTGAGTCTGGTGAATGATGGTAGAGAGTGGAATCTGAAGCAGCTGCTGTTTGCGGATGATACTGCACTGGTGGCTGATTCAGAGGAGAGATTGAGACAGTTGGTAGAGGAGTTTGGAAGGGCGTGTGAAAGGAGGAAACTGAAAATAAATGAGAATAAGAGTAAAGTGATGAAGTGTACGAGGTTGGTAGATGGTAGGAGGATGATTATAGTTCTGAATGGTGAGTTGCTTGAGGAGGTTGAGTGTTTTAAGTACTTAGGGTCACATGTTGCTGCGGATGGAAGAATAGATGCAGAAGTGAAGTTTAGAATGAATGAAGTTGGAAAGGTGCTAGGAGGAATGAAAAAAGTGTTTGGATGTCGTTCACTCAGAATGGATGTAAAGAGAAGGCTGTATGAGGGTGTTGTGGTACCGACTACATTATATGGGGCTGAAACATGGAATATGGGTGTAGCAGAGAGGAAAAGTTTGAATGTAATGGAGATGAGGTGTCTGAGGAGTATGTGTGGAGTGACGCGTATGGATCGAGTGAGAAATGATGAAGTGCGAAGGAGAACTGGAATTGTTCGGGAGATGGCTGATCGAGTTGAACAGAGGGTGTTGCGATGGTTTGGGCACATGGAGAGAATGGATGATGAGCGATTGGTGAAAAAGATAACTAGATCTGATGTGAGAGGCGTAAGGCTGAGAGGAAGACCACGAATAGGATGGATGGACAGTGTGAAGAGAGCGTTGGATGCGAGAGGGTTGTCTGTTGAGCAAGGAAGAGTGGCCGTGCGTGATAGAAATGAATGGAGAGAATTTGTGAATGAATAAATGATGACGCAGCCCTGAGAGGATATTCTCCTGCATTTTGTCTGATCAGCTGATCAGGTCAGGTGCAGGTAAGGGGCTGGATCCATTATGATGTGGCAGGGGTAAACCAGCTTTGCTGTCGGGCCCTGCTGCGGATGTCACTGACTGCACTGCGTGGTTGACCCTCGTGCGGTGTGGTGCGGTGAGGATCTGTCCCTTCTCCCCTTTGGGGCTAAGGTGCGAATGAATGTGTATGAGTGGATGAGTAAATTGGTAGTGTGTTGACCTGTCTCGGCTACCTCCCTTTTCTTGGAGGAAGCAGCCTAGGTATATAGATAGATAGAATAATCAGTTATTAATCAAAAACCATCTAGTGTGCCCAGACAAATTAATTGCAAGAAAAAGCAGGAAAAGAACAGTAAAAACAAAATGGCATCACGAATGACGTTAGCAAGAATGGACATCATCTTTCATACAACTGTGATCACAAAGACTTTCAGGCAGTGCATACACATACACTACCCAACATGGATACAAACGAATAACAAGTGATTGTATATAATTAATGTTGTATATAATGTATATATTTTTATATAAAATAACAAAATATGTGGTTATATAATATCATAACACAGTATATAAACTTAGTCTTAAAAAGGGGTCTCAACAATTAGACAGCAATTATACAACCTCAGACACCACCGAAAAAAAAAAACACATGATGAAAACAAAATTAATATAAAAATAAATTGAGGTGTTTAGAATACAAATGGAGAAATCAACAATTTCTCGAAATTGAGTTATTGGTAGGAAGAGAAAGTGTGAAGTGTACTGTAAGGGATAGGCACGGACCTGTAAGGCAAAACCGACCGTAAGGTCCCTCACCCAGTGAACAGGAGAACCAATCAGCATCGCTCCCACGCCACACCCGTCTCTCACCCAATCAGCAGCAACTGACGTCAACGTCACAAGATCCTAGCCGCCGGCTGTCAGTAGCTGCCAACTGTCACAGTTTCTTGTTGCTGTGTGCTGTTTTTCCCAAGCATTATATACCCATCATGAGTCCTGACAGTGAGGAAAGTCATCAGCAACAGCCGACAACCAGTAGAAAGCGAAAGAGACAAAGTGACAAGTGGAAAATAACTGTCAGAAAGATGAGTAGAGCTGCCGGCCGACAGTATACAGCACGCCACGGTTTGTAGTGGCGCCAAAAACAATCGGTGAAGCTTGCAAATGTAATGATAAATGTTTCATAAAAGTAGGCCAGGAGAATATCCAAGTTATCTTTGATAATTATTGGGCCTTGGCAGATTATAATGCACAGACTGTTTATCTTGCTAGCCGAGTTGAGAGAAAGAATTTGAAAAGAAGTCTAGTAAACGAACGTCCAAGTAGAACATTGTGTCGAAAAGTTTACACTGTGAAGTGCGGTAGTGACATTATTCAGGTGTCTTACTGCGTTCCTGCACATTCATGGAATTTCTGAGAAAATGGTTCGAGTTGCACTAGACAAAGTATCGAGAAGTGGTACAGTAGACTCTGATAAGCGTGGCCATAAGGAACCAGGTAGCAAAGTTCCAATGAATAAACATGCTCTAGTGAAAGAACACATTGAAAATCTCATCACAGTTACCAGTCATTACTCACGTGCAAAGAGCCCTCACCGGAGGTATCTACCACCTGGCCTTAACATAAAAGTACTTTATGACAGTTATGTGGAGTGGATGAGGGCAGAACATAAAGGTGAAGAAAACATTGTGAAAGAGCATTATTACCGTAAGATGTTTAATCCCTACACCGCGGGTCTCACTTTCGTGACGGTCAGGTGCAATGGATCATACCGCGGGGCGTCACTTGAGTGACCCTGTGTTATTTTTCATTCCCCCGGACTTTCAGTTGGTGACTTGTATCATCTATCAGTACTGCCAATGTCCAACAATAGTCAGAGCTACTAATGTCATCAGTACTCCCATCCATTGTTGACAATGTAGCCATTTTCCCCTATTCTAGACTCCCCTCCCTTCCTCCCCTCCATTACCCTCTCCTGTCGTCTGCTCAGCCGCTCTGCGCTAAGTAAATCTTCCCCAGATTTTTCCACTGTTTTCATCCATTGAAATGAGCCCTATGCCCTATTCTTATACAAACTAATATATATAAATATAAAATAAGGTAATTGATAGTGCCATACACCTGGAATTGGCTAATTATCACTTGCCAACATCCAACCTGCACTCGTTCGCTAACTTCCCCTGCTACTTTTTCCCGTGATATATGCTGTATGAGCTACTCTCGTAATATGAATGTGCCGCCTGTGGCACTTTGGAGCTGCAGATTGGGAGGCCCTCAGGCAGTACTTCTTTGATTTTCCATGGAATGATTATTGCTTCCTTGGCCGGGAGCCATCTGAGTGTGCCTTGCGCGTTACGGAGGTTATTCTCTCAGGCATGGCAGCATACATTCCTTTCTCATATCCTCTGGCTAATGCAAGAAAGCCTTGGTTTAATCACGCTTGTTCTAATGCTGTCCGCAACAAGGAGAGGGCCTATAAGAGGTACCGGAGCAAACCCACCCCTGAATCACACCTTTTATGTATTTCTGCCCGGAATCGTGCTAAGTCTGTTCTTCGCTCTGCTAAAAACAATTTCATCCGTGCTAAATGTTCCCAACTCTCCAACTCGAATTCTTCTCGCTCCTTCTGGCACCTTGCCAAAAACCTTTCTAACAACTTTACCTTATCATCCTTCCCTCCTCTTTTCTACTCTGATGGCTCTGTAGCTATTTCTTCTACTGATAAAGCAGATCTCTTTGCTCAGACTTTCTCCTCCAATTGCACCTTAGACGATTCCGGTGCTATTCCTCCATCACTTCCCCCCTCTGACTTCCTCATGACTGACATTAAAATTTCTTCAGCTGATGTGTTCTCTGCCATTACTGGCCTCAATACTAAAAAGGCATACGGTCCTGATGGAGTCCCTCCTGTTGTCCTCAAAAACTGTGCTTCTGTGCTTACACCCTGCCTAGGTAAACTCTTTCGCCTTTCTCTCTCAACTTGTACCTTTCCTTCTTGCTGGAAGTTTGCTCTCATTCAGCCAGTCCCAAAGAAGGGTGACCATTCCCAACCCTCTAACTATCGTCCAATTGCTTTAACATCCTG
>JAGKTI010001983.1:33182-73402 GCA_018397915.1 Birgus latro | reverse complement strand
GTGGTGGTTCTGTTAGTCACGGTGGCGTTTTCTAATGTGCCGATACATTGAGGAGGGGTAAGTTAACACAGACCAAGGGAATGGCACAGTCTATACACTATTATCGTTCTATGAGCCACAGAGATACATCACTCACTGAGGGGGGGTTTCACGGGACTCCATTCGAGGTATATGCTAAACCAGGGGGACAAACGTGTCTGTCAAATCTTACACTCGGGGTTCCTGGTCGAGTTATCACTATTACACTCTATAAGGAATCACTAACGTGCGCATACATTTAGGTTTACAATAGCACACACTATTTGGGTTCACTCGATACACTTTCACTGAAGAGCTGTTGGTAGGTTCCTCAGTCTGGAGGAACGACAGAGTGGCATGCCCTGGTGGAGGCCCCACACACAGACAGGGCGGGGGGGCTAAGGGCTCGGCCCGAAGAGGGCCAGGAGACGGGCCTGACGTCGAGTCCGGGAGGGACTCGGAGTAGTCCCACCGACAGGTAAGTCACGCCCAGGTGTTCGGGGCAATTCTCGGGGTGACTTGGGGCTCAGGGTACAGGAACCCAGGGTGGTTGGACTCTGGCATCGGCTGGAGGGCACCGTCGCTGTCAGGATAGCCGCTCGGGAACATCTTTCTGGAGGAGTGGTGGGCCGGCCTGGCTGTCGGCTGCCACGTCTGCTGGGACTCGGCCTCTGCTGCTGCTCACGTGGCTACAGGGAACAAAGACCTTGGGTGAGGCCTCGCCACGGCTCGGGGGACTTGTCCTCTGAGGCTGCAGGATCTCCTGTGGAAGAGAAGCAGACAGTGGCTGGCTCAAACTCCGGCCTAACGTGATTAGCGGCCAACATCGTAACAGCTTAGGAGACTGCAGCTTTCTGACGGCTAATGGCCTGCTCTACCTCTGGCTGGACGTGACTAGTGGCCAACGTCGTAGTGGCACAGGGGGTTGTAACTCTGGTACGGCTAGTGGCCCGTACCATAGAGTGAAGAGGACTAGCAGCAGAGGGATGGACAATGGCCGATCCTGCCTCAAACCCGTTCGGCTATTAGCCGATACTGCGGCGCTGCTCTGGGGGGCACAACCACAGGAAGCAGACGACTGTTGGCCTGTCCTGCCCGACCGACACAACTTACGGCCTGTGTCGCGGCCCTGTTTGCGGGGAAGCAACTGGGGAACGGACTATGGCCAGTTCTGCCCCGTACCCTGTATGACAATGGCCAATACCGTCGCCTTTCGTGGAGTTGTAAACTCCACCCCTTACCTGACGAATTCTGGCCGGAGACTTGGTGACGGCGACTGTTACCTTCCCGGGGCATTGGTTGGGAGTAAGAGGGGTGTCTGGGAAAGGTACAAGTGTGCCGTTCCTGACTGGAGCCGCGTGGTGTTAGGTGCGGGGCCCCGGTAGTACTTGGGGGGGTTGGGGGTGCTGGCTCTGGCCGTCGCATCGTCTACAGCTCCTGCCTGTATTTCACATCTCCTTAAATTTATGAATTGTTTTGGTACACACTATTTCATTTTGTAGTGCATTCCACCGATCAATTGCCCTATTTGGGAAACTAAATTTCCTTACGTCTTTATCACCTCTCTTTTTATGCATTTTTTTGCAGTGTCCTCTTACTGATGCTTCCCCATAGATTTTATATTCATTTATGTCTATTTTCTCCGTCCCTGATATCCATTTATATAGCATGATCATATCTCCCCTTTTTCTTCTCTCCTGTAGTGTTGGCAGAATCAGTTTCTCTAGTCTTTCTTCATAGCCTAGATCCCTTAAGCTTGGTACCCGTCTTGCAGCAACCCTTTAACTTTTTCAATCTTATCTATGTGTTGCTTGAGATGAGGATTCTTGACTACTGATGCATACTCCTGGGTTGGTCTGATGAAGGATGTTATTATCTTCCTTAGCATGTCTTCATTTATGTATGTGAACACTATTCTCATATTCGCAAGTAGTGTATACATGTTCCGTACCTTCTCAATTATGTGGTCAGCAGGAGATAGTCTGTTACTGATAATCACACCTAAGTCCTTCTCTCTTTCTGATTTGTGTAGGGTTTTACTTCCTAGCTTATAATTCCAATCTGGTCTTTTCCCACTTTTACCAAACTTGAATACATGACACTTGTCCACACTGAATTCCATTTGCCATTTATTACTTCATTCATGAAGTTTATTTAATTCTTCTTGTAGTTCTTTACAAGAGTCTGTGTTAGTAATTCTCCTCTGTATTTTTGCATCATCCACAAACATATTGAAATAGCTTTCATTTCCAATATTACTAGATATGTCATTTATATACACTAAAAACATAATTGGTGACAGCACTGAGCCCTGTGGAACTCCGCTAGTCACTTCCTTCCACGATGAGTAGTTTCTTCTTAGTACTGTTCTCGTTTCGCTTTTCCTGAGATAATCTTGAATCCAACAGTACAGTTTGCCTCGGATTCCTCCTTGATGGTACAGTTTCCATAAAAGTCTGGTGCGGTACTCTGTCAAATGCTTTCTTGAAATCTTGATAGATACTGTCCACCCATCCTTCTCTTTTCTGTAATGTTTCTGCAGCTCTTTCATAGTAGCTTAGTAGATTAGTAACACACGATTTTCCCTTTCTGAAATCAAACTGCCTTTCTGTTATCATATTGTGTTCTTCTAGATGGTTTGCCCAAACTTTTCTTATCAGCTTTTCCAGTATCTTACTTACAACACTGGTTAGAGATACTGGTCATAGTTGAGTGGATTTTGTCTATTCCCTTTCTTGAATAAGGGGACAATGTTTGCTTTCTTCCAAATATCAGGTAGTTTACTTTGACCCAAGGATTCCTTAAATATTAAATATAATGGTTTACTTAACTCCTTTGCACATTCATGTAGCACCCAACATGAAATTTTGTCTGGAGCATTTGCTTTTCCTTTGTCTAATTTACTTATCTCCTCCTGTATTTCTTTTTTCTGATATCTGTATATCTGGTAATAATGTTTTGGCATGCATGTTCTGTATCATCCACTCAAAATTATTTTCTTCTGTAAAAACTGATTGGAAATTCTTATTGAGTGCTTCACAAATATCTTTATCTTGTGTATAGAGGATCCCTTCATCCGTAATGTACTGTATTTTATCTTTTACTTTGGTTTTGCTTCGGATGTAGCCGTAAAATAGCTTCGGTTGATCACTACTTTTGTTAATGATGTCCTCCTCAAAATGTTTTTGTGCTTTTCTCCTTATTCTTGTTTATTCGTTTCTTGCCTACTTATATGCCCTCTCACTATTATATCTTCTCTATCTATTCCACAACAAGTCTCTTTTTCAATCTGATACATTATTATTAAACCATTTCTTTATTGTCATTTCTGCTTCTTTGTGCCGAGAGATGTAATTTTGGACTCCTATTTCATAAAGTTCACAGAAGTTTCTATATTCAACATTTAAATCTTGTCCTGTAAGCTGTTTTTCCCAATCTAAGAAGTATTTCTTTAGGTCGTTGTAGTTTCTCTTTTTATAGTTAAGGCTCTTTTTGTAGCTTTCATTACTGTTAACTATGTCATATGCAATCCTGAAGTTGCAGTTTAATACTGCATGGTCGTTTTTGCCAAATGGAGGGTGATACATAATACGGTCAGTATCATTTTCTTGTCTAGTAAATATAAGATCTAGTACTGATGGTACAACTAGTCCTACTTTTCTTGTGCTTTCTTTTACATGTTGTGTTACGAGAAACAACTGCACATTGTCCAGGAGCTTTTGGTCCCAATATCTTTCTTAGTTTTTTATTTCAAGAGTATTCCAATTTATATTTGTATTGAAATCTCCAGATATTATAATTCTTTCAGATTTTTCCATCGTATGTAGTAATGCTCTTAAACTTTGATTTGTACTCTCTGCCAGGTCTTCATATTCACCTTTTTCTCAAATGTTTGATCTGGGTGGCATGTATAAATTTGCCACACTTATTTTCCCTTCAGACGTACTAATCTCTACTGTGATCAGTTCCACCTGTGAGGGTATATCTGCTTCTATTTCTTTGACTTGCAGATTTTTCTTTGTTAATATCATAATTCCTCTTCCTTTTTTTAAGCTCCTACCTCTTCTTCAAATATTATATTCCTTTAGGCTTATGGTATCGTTTGATATCCTTGATGTTAATTTTGTTTCAGTTAGTCAGACAATATGTGGTTCCTTTTCTTTAATATAATCATTCATCTCTAGTAATTTAGGTACCATTCCATCTACATTTGAGTACATAAACTTAATCATCATGTTTACATACTTGTCATGACGTAGGTCTACTACCTTCCTCCATTTTATTCCCTCCTGTTTTTTTTTTACCAATTTCGTACCTGTGTAACGCATCAATTTTTCTTCCTACGTTATAAATGATTACCTTAGCTATGCCACACCGCTTAAACCGCCAGTGTGACATTAGAATTTTGATACGATAAGGAATTTTCTGTTACTGCCAGTATATCAAGAATAAGGCCTCTTTAATAATGAAAATTATTTGGTATCGCTGCCACCACCCAGCAGTTGCCGGGAAAAAAAAAGAATTAATGTTAATTATGATTTAGTCCCATACGATGGAAGAGGGACAAAGGGCCTCTGACAATAACAAGGTAACATGAGCCTTTTAAAGGAGAGCGTGGTTCTTTAGATGTAACATGCCTTGCGGGCCACCGTCTTTACTATGCTACCCCATAGGATTATAACCAAACACATTTTTTCTATAATTTACTTATCTATATTAATGTCCTTAATTACACAGCAATGATATAGTTTCAAGCCAGAATTAATTACTAGATCTCAACGGATCAAAGGTCTCTATTACGCCAGAATACTTGAAAGAGAGAATGCAGGATCTATTCCACACAGATAAATTCATCTCCCGACTAACACAATACAGGAAAAATAAGCTCATCCCGTCGACATCATAGAAAACTTTTCCAACATGGGTAACTCCCATAAACACTCCACGCACGGTCGCACAAGGACTCGTAGCGAGACCCAGTTACAACGGGTTACACTGTTTACTTCAATTCTAAAGAAATCAACCTTATTTTACCTGGGTTACACCACATGACATATCCAGGAAAAATATACTTAACCAAAATTATTACACTATAGAACTCAGTGCTCACAGCACTGCTCACGGCGGGACAATACACTTTTCCGCCTTCTCATTCACCTTTAACCAACATATTACATTTGTTTTATAAGAAATTAGCTTACTAAGTGGACCAACCGACTTTGACTATACTCTGCATTGGAAATAGACTATGTGTAAATCAGTGTAAAGGGCTTTCGGGCACTGATCGATGTGACTCTCATACAATGGCTGGCTCCAACTCCATGACCCAACGCCATTTGCCGGTTCTGAAACGCCTGAAACGCCCACACCCAATGAAGTCTTTCTGGAGAGTCAGGGGTTTTAATATGCTCAGATATCTTACTTTAATTATGGTTATATCAACAACTAATTATGATGACATATAAGGGAAAAATACTGTATAATTCTCGGAGCTTTACCTGAAACGCCCACACCCAATGAAGTCTTTCTGGAGAGTGACGCTTCCTGGGCACGCTAATAAAGCCCGCGCCCTCTATCACTCGCTCCGATCGCACTGTCTGGCTCTAACTACAAACAGTTACGTTACAGTCACCAGGTTATAACATCGCACCAGAATTTGCAATAAACACGTACGCATTACTCTACTTATAAAAATATGACTTATGATGATTTAAATTTTGTGGCGATAACATAGGTTTAACAATTTAACATACGATGCCTGAAATCATGGTTTGATACAATTTTCCTCTCTGTTTAGTTCGCTGCGCCACCACATGATGCAACCATGATGCAACCACCGAGGTCTATACCAAATGAATTAATTTTCGTGGTCATCTATGACAATCATCAATAGTCTGGCTTTACTTAAGTTCTTAAACAACGTTATTCAGTAGCACAATACAGCATACCCTAGCCCAAGTACAAAAATTCTGAATTCTAGGTATAAATATGACTACTCGCCAATATAAGCACCAAATTAACTCTCTATGCGGTTCAACTGAGGCCAGATGCCTGCCCGTCCCTTGACCAGTTGCTTCTACTAGAAAAATCAGCCCAAAATACGATTTACAAAGTCCACTACACTCTTCACATTTCAACACGGTCCAGAACATGCACTTATCACTTACACAACCCAATGTAAAATCATATATATTATATACTTAAACTATACTTATACTAACTTAAATTACTTCTTATACTACTTATCTTATATGGAAACAAAAAAAATGGCATTACACCTGTAATCCAATTACTTTGTAAATAAAATGTGTTTTTCTCTTCCTATGATCTTCCCTCATTCTCTGTTTTTGCCTCTTCCTACTTCTCTCTTAGCAAACCCAGTTCCTCTTGAGTTAGGCATTTTTTTATCTATACATTTTTTAAATCCTCTTTCTCCATAAATTTATTTGAATTTTTTAGTATTTCCTCCACTGTGTTTACATTCTGGAAGGTTACTTTCAGAGGCCTTGATTTATTTCTCTCGTATTTCCTTACCTTTTTGTGTTCCTCTGTGTCTTTGCTATAGAATTCCTCTGATACTTCCTTCAATATTTTCATTACATTTGCCACCTCTTTTTTGTCTCTCGAAATCTTGCTTTTTGTTTCCTCTTCCTCAATACCAGTGATTACTATAGATTTGTTGATGTCTGCTGCATCTTTTGCCAGTTTTGGATTGTTTTGGATTATTTTCTTTACTTCCTTTTTAATGCACTGTTCCTTGACTTTTGCTTTAAGCCTTTCTTTACTTTCACAATTTCAGCATACGTGGTTTCCACATCATTTTTTGTAACTTTACATCGCTTCATTTACCTGGGTTATCCTCTCAGTGTCACTGCTATGATCTATCAGTGCTAGCCTGCCTAATTGTATCATTTCTGAACTCTTCCATAATACTCTTATGGTTTACAACTGTGTTTGTCATTTCACTAAACTTCCTTCTGAGTGTACCAACCTCGACTAAAAGGTCATCTGTTGTTGTGTCTTTCCTGTTAACTTCCTTTACTAATTTTTCATTTTCCTCCATCTGTATGTGCAACTCCTTAATTTCATCCATTTTATTTTGAAATGCCTTCTCTAATCTGACCAACTTTTTCCCCTGAGATGTGACCTTGTTCAGCCATAATTCAATAATCTGTGATATTTTGTTAAGTAGAATTTGTCAAGAGGAAAATGAAAATGTGTCTATGTACGCTAGGAATAACTATCGAGTCGATTATCACGAGAGAATCGACTCGTGAAATCAAAGTGGCGATTTCACTTTTATGCTGGCTTACTTCCCCAGTTCTCTGGAATCGAGAATTTATAGACTTTCTCAATAGTACACAACAGAGACTAAACGCTCAAGAGGGCTGTATTACTGTACTGTTGGCCTCTGAGAAATAGTTCACCCCTTAACATTCAAATAATAATAATAATAATAATAATAAACAGGATCTTGGCTGAGCCAAACTCCTAGCTGGCACAACGGATTGAAGAATTAATACCAAGAGCTGGCCTAAGTACCAGTCGGGATTAATATATGGAGTTGTGCTAACTTGGAGTAGCAAAAGTGTACTAAATATGTGGAGAAATCAAACACGATGTTACATTTAACAAAGCTCAAGAAAACGAACTATAAATTTATTAATTACAAGAAAATAAATTTACGTTACATGAATCTATTCAAAATCAAAGAAAGGGAAATGCACTCATTCAAGCACTCAGACAAATAGCTAAATATCCTTAAGCCTAGGAAAAACAAAAGAAATACTAATCAGTAGAGATGAGACCGCCATTGCTATAGTCGATCACCAGGTTGGTAGAAGATTCAGGAAAACGCCGATACTGCAGGATGTTGGGGATCACTAGAAATCTATCCACGTTGGGTATAGCAAACCCGCTCTTCGTGACTGCTAAGGGACGATTGACTGTGTTTGAGTGTCCAACGTAAGGGACGTGTGAAAGAGGCGTGGCCAACTAACGGCCAGGGCGGCAAGTGCAAAGAAATGACAATTCAAAGAAATGACAATTCGGAAATTATCGCTCAGAGGAATGCACTGTCTGTACATAAAGACAATCACTCGAGAAAGAATGACGAAAATTTTGAAAATTTGATGCAAATATAAGTACACGAGTGGACGGCTAAGAGAATGGCGAATTCTCACGGATTTCAGAACTATTCATCGTTCCTACGAATCACTCGATGTCACGATTTACGATACATAATTTCACGATGTAGAAAATTCGTGACAGAATTGCCATAATATTGCCACAAACGGAAG
Source organism: Birgus latro (assembly GCA_018397915.1). NCBI lineage: Eukaryota > Metazoa > Arthropoda > Malacostraca > Decapoda > Coenobitidae > Birgus > Birgus latro. The sequence continues at coordinate 65,084 of JAGKTI010001983.1, read as the reverse complement.
GACTGATAGGCAAACCAAAATTAACTAAGCACATACCCCCCTGTGCAACACCCACGGGTGTAACAACACACCAAATAAAATTTGTCCTATTTTCTCAGTAACAGATACAACGGTCAAGACATCTTAAAAAACAAACACACAAACAAACAAAAAACAAGTGGTGGGCATGTCTTGTGTAACGTGTGGGGACGGTATGTCTCCATGGGGTGGGTTGTTTCTCTCCCATTTATGAACCCTTTACAACAACAAACTACCGGTATCTTGAAATTCTTGAAGAGGAATTTCTGCCTTCTCTCCTTGAGCAGGGCTCCCCTTTTCCCTAGCGGATACTGTTTGCCTAAGACAAATGCCCTGTGCACACATCCCACATCTCCCAAAGATGGTTTGACAAACACCCCAACCTGGAACTACTGGACTTGACGAGTCGGGGTTGTGATATGAGCCCCATCGAAAGCCTGTTGGGCAACATGGTATACACACGGGAAGAAGAAGGGGAACGTAGGACACAGAAGACTGTAATTGCTGCAGATGATGCCTGGACTAAGTATTAGAAACATAATGGTTTACATCTATATGTTATATTCGTAAACAAGGTGTGTACAGCAGCCTTAGGAAGCACTGAATTTACCTTGTTAGATAACTGTCATAAATACTGTTTCTGCTACACGGTCATAATGTTCACATGCAGTAAGGCTGCATAATGTGAAAAATATTTTATAAGTTAAAGTATTGTCATTAGTTATGCCTTATCTATGGAATACTAACAACATATCTGTACTAGTGAAGGAGAGGGTGAATTTCAATACAAGGTATTGTCAGATAAAAATGGCACACGAAAACTGTTATCATCCATCTATAGTGTATGAATGTTATACAGTTTGTTTATGATGGAATGGAATTACCACAGATAGTGAGCGATATAATCATCAGAATTATAAGGGTGAAATCGATTTTTTTTTTAAAGAGAACAATTGGCTGAAGCAGGGAGCAGTATATGAGAATGAATTTCGTTAAAAACAGGCTTTAATGATTTACGATAAGACCTGCTGACATGTAAAAATGATAAATAAATAAATAGCTACACTAGCACGAAACATTCTAAAATGGATGGTGGGTGTTAGAGCCGAAGTGGTTTCATACGCAGGCGTATGGTTTACAGGAAGACTGCTGGGCCTCACGGAATGGAATCTTAACCCTATGTTTTGAGTCACACACACACACACACACACACACACACACACACACACACACACACACACACACACACACAAATCAGTAGGTTACAGTTAGGAGAGCCCTTCTGCTTGCAGTAGTCCTCTATAGGCTGCTCCTGCTGCTATTGATGATAATGGCTCATTTGGCCTGGAGACAGGATTAGCCAGTATGGCTCTGTATGTGTTAAACAGGATCATCTGTAATCCAAACATATAGAACAACAGACTACTTTTCATAATCATGAACATATAAAGGACACCTATGGCGGTTTCTTTTTATACAGTCAAACACTTCAGCTCTTGAGCAGATTCGATACCCAGCGCGAGAATGGAGACTAAATCTCCCACATCCTTTCTAGACCACAGAGATATCGGTCCCACGTCAACTGGGATGCGTTGGACAGGACTTTTTGGGAAACTGCGCCACGCAGCTATGAGCCACGGAGAGGTCAAGCATAAGTGGGACACTCTCGTTACCGTATATAAATGGCGCGCCTCTTTCTAGTGGCTTGCAGTCTCGACGGACCCAGGTTCGAATCCTCGCTGGGGCAAGGGAACAGTTTAAGGATTCGAATTTCATTAAATCAGGCTTTACTGTTCTACCAGAAGACCCGCCGACATGTCGTAAACATACCCCCGCTAATACCAATACACCAGTCCTGTATGAGACAGCCCTAGCATGTATTCAATATGGACGGTGGGTGTTAGCGCCGAAGTGGTGACATGTAGAGGTGTTGGTATGTAGGAGGACTGCTGGGCCTTGATAGCAGGCTGTGAAGCCTATGCCCAAAGTCGGACACATAAAAAAAAAAAAAAAATACACAGTCTAGATAGCTCTAATGAAACAGCAGTGCCAATGTATATTTTTTTGTTTACAGTTATGTAATTACATGTTTGAGTCATCTTATGAACAAAATATATGGTTGAACTGTCATCATATCCAGTATATTATAATTATTGGAGAATGAATGTATAGGTCATACTGATATACCAGTACGACACCTTGAACCTCTCCTTCCCTTAGAAACAAGATATCTTTTTAAAATCTTTCATTTAAACATATCAATGCAAACTGGCTGAAATCTCATCACATCCAGTGTAAGATATCCAACTATGCACGTGAGCTAATTCACATCAAGAGACAGCGACTTGGAGGTTAGTGACTTTCACACACCTTCACCTGTCCCCAGAGCGCCCTGTCGCACTACGAACTGGACACACATAGCTCGGGTATGATCTATGTGAGGCGGCCTGAGAGAGAGAGACTGTCAATAAGAATGGCTTATCCATCAAAGAACTGTCCTCTAGGCAGATAACCACTGTGGCTTTAAGAAGTAAAGAGGTCAGATTCCGTGACCTCCACCTCTGTTAGTCAAAAGGAAATGGGGGCGGGAACTGGCTGTTTAGAGAGGGAAGGGGAGAGGAGAGAGGTAGCGGGTTCAAGGGAGGGAGTGGGGGGAGGGGAAGATGGGAGTGAGTTTCCATCAATGAAAGAGTGGGCAGAAAGAGAAGAGAGGATTATGTTTTATTGAAAGAGTGGGCAGAAAGAGAAGAGAGGATTATGTTTTATTGAAAGAGTGGGCAGACAGAGAAGAGAGGATTATGTTTTATGAAGACAGTAGCAGCCAGTAACCACATCTTCGTATGATTTATTAATTTTACAGACACAAATTGCCATTATACAGTTCATGGAAACAATTTGATTTTTATATCAAATAAATCATTGATGAAGAGTGTGCTCCACCATCTGGCAAGGCAAGACAGGAGTGATTTTAATGTGTGTGAGTAGTGACTAGATCTGTCTGTGATACGGCATGCTCATTACTTTTTCAACAGCAAAGGACAAGTAAAAAAATGTCTGAATTGCCCTACGGTTGGTAATACTGCATTGATTACGCATATTTTCGGAATCTGGACATAAATCTTCCATTAGCAGTTGGTATGGCATCTCATTTTACACAATATTCTAAGGATAATCCATAAGCCTAATGTAGTGCTGGGGACAAAAGTTAAAGATAAAATTACTACAAAATCGTGGACAGACCGACCATGTTTCACAGTCAGTCACTTGTTATAGTGGACTACATTAACCCGCCCAGTCCCGACCGCTTTTTTACCCAACCCACCCTCAGAACCCGACCTATTTTCAACTTGTCTGTTTTTGGCTCAAAACACCGCTTTTGGTGAGAAACATCGAAAATTCATAGAAAAATCGCCCTCCTGAGCTTACAAATGTTGCTACAGGTCACAGTCAGCCTTACCTTTTTCGTTCTCTCTTAGGGTACCTGGCTTCAAAGAAAACGAACTATGGGAGGGTAAACTAATTCAAGCCACTTTAAAATACATATTTATTTATTTGGTACGAATTTATGTGTAGTACAAGACTATTGGTTTTCACACAATAATATAGGGGATATAAGCATTGTTCACTCACTAAAAAACAACATATGGCACCTTCCTTTACAATATTACCATCTCATCACTTCTGTTTGTTTCTTCCTCTAGCTTCTTTATTTCTTTGTCCTCCACCTCAAGAATCACTTTCACCATGAATTTCGTCATTGGAGAGACTGTGGCGCAACATGTCTTTCCTGGCCAGGTTTTTTTTTTTTTATGCAAGGAAGAAGGAACCAAAGGCCACAGGCCTGCATACTGTTCCTTCCAAGAAAAAGCAAAAACAATACAAAAATGAGCCAAATTCAAGATCCGTTCAATTCGAGATGCCTGGACACACTGCGTTTGAAAGACTGGAGATCATAGGAAGTAGGAAATACAGACAGAGGAAGACAGTTCCAGAGTTGACCAGTTGCATAAATGAAGGACCGGGAGTAACGGTTAACTCTTGCATTAGAGAGTTGGACAGAAAATGGATGAGAGTTTGTTGCTAGACGGGTACTACGTGCCCGTCGTAGAGGTGGAGGGATGCAAGCAGACAGTTCAGAGGAACAGTGACCATTGAAGTAGCGATAGAAGAGAGATAAAGATGCAACAGTGCGGCGAAGAGACAAAGGTTGAAGGGAATCAGTAAGAGGAGGAGAGTTAATGAGACGAAAAGCCTTTGACTCCATCCTATTGAGAAGAGCTGCATGTGGGGAGCCTCCCCACACATGAGAGTTGTACTCCATACACGGGCAAATAAAACCCGTGTACAAGGTCAACAACTGTGCAGGGGTAAAGAAAGTACGGAATCGGCTTAGCACACCTAATCTCTTGGAAGCAGATTTCACAAGAGATGTAATATGTTCTTTCCAAGACAAATCCTGAGAGAATGAAACCCCAAGCATGTTCAAGGATGATGCAGGACATAACTGTTCATTATTAAACATTAGTGGGTAATCCTGAGGAAGATTTTGTTGGGTTGATAAGTGTAAGAACTGAGTTTTTGATGCATTAAAAATAACAAGATTATTTTTACCCCAATCAGAGATACGAGCCAAGTCAGACACTAGGTGTGCCATAGCCTCATCCCTTTTTTGTTGAAGTAACTGCTGAGATGGACGTTGCAGGAACCGAATGGAAAGGTGAAGGGTGGAATCATCAGGATATGAGTGGATAGGGTTAGATGTACAGCTTCGAAGGTCATTGATGAATAAAAGGAAGAGAGTAGGTGATAGGACAGAGCCCTGAGGAACACCACTGTTGATAGGTCTAGGAGAGGAACGATGGCCGTCTACAACAGCGGCTATAGAACGACCAGAAAGGAAGCTAGAGATGAAGGCACAGATAGAAGGATAGAAACCGTAGGAGGGCAGTTTGGAAATTAAAGATTTATGCCAGACTCGATCGAAAGCCTTTGAGATGTCAAGTGCAATGACAAAGCTTTCGCCAAAGTTCCGAAAGGAGGATGACCAAGAGTCTGAAAGGTAGGTGAGAAGATCGCCAGCGGAGCGCCCCTGACGGAACCCATAATGACGATCAGAAAGAAGGTTGTGACAGGAAAGATGCTAATAGGTGAATTACCGAGTATGGGGGGCTGGGGGAGGGGGAGAAGGGGGTCAGGTGGGGCCAGGCAGTATCCCCGCTTGACAGCAGGTAGAGAAAGATCTCCCACATAAGCCTACCAAATATCACCCGCAAATCTTGAAAAATTTGCAAATGACGGGCCTTGGAATTGACTGACGTACGACGCACGTCAGTGGGTCTTAGCGTGAAAAAAAAAAAAAAAGTGGTGGACTGGGCGAGTTAAGGCTGCAAATTGATATCACAAGCCTTTACAATCGCCAGCCCTCAAACTTGAATTAAACTAAAACCACACATGAGTCTTTTTTTTTTTTTTTACAAACACCAGGATACAGTCATGGTATGATTATCAGTATTGGTCATTATATCTATATGATCAGGGAACTAACATGCCTAACAGTATTATTTTGTATAGAAAGACCACCACCGCACACCTGAGAACAAGCTGTCTCCTGTTGGCCCTGTCAACCCTTGTCTATATTCGAGGCAGGGGATCTCTGGACATCTATCTATATACACAGGCTGCTTCCACCAAGGAAAGGGGGGTAGCCGAGACAGGACGACACACTCCCAATTTACTCATCCACACACACACACACACACACATTTAGTCGTATCTTAGCCCAAAGGCGAGATTGTGTCCCCCCTGTGGTGGGGGGAACACAATCTCGCCATGCTATATGGTGGTGCTACCACTCTGCAGCCAGGTTCCATTAGAATTCTGCCACCATATTCCCAGCGCATCGTAAAAGACGACTATTAGGGGCGGGGTGAGAGGACTAGGGACCCCCTCTCTGTTTTTTAGTTCCTCCAGTGACATAGGGTATCTTGACGTGGAACTGCTATAATAATATCCAGATCAACCCTGCATCATCTTTCAACATACTTGAGGTTTCATTCTCTCGGGTTTTATCTTGGAAAGATCACATTATATCTCTTGTACAATTTGCTTCCAAGAGATTAAGTGTGCTAAGCCGACTCCGCACCTTTATCCCTGGACAGTTGCTGACTTTATACACGTTATTTTTTTTCTTTCTCGCCCCTGTGTAGAGTACAACTCTCATGTGTGTGGAGGCTTCCAACGTTCAGTTCTTCTCAACAAGGTGGAGTCAAAGCCTTTCATCTCATTAACTCTCCTCCTCTTACTGGCTCCCAGCAACCTCTGACACTTCGCCACACTGTTGCATCTTTAACTCTTTTCTATCGCTACTTCAGTGCTCACTGCTCCTCTGAACTGTCTGCTTGCAAACCCTCCACCACTACGACGGGCACATTGCACCCATCTAGCAACAAACTCTCATCCCTTTTCTGTCAGACTCACTAATGCAAGAGTTATCCATTACTCCCAGTCCTTTATGTATCCAGCAGGTCAACTCTGGAACTATGTTCCTCTGTCTGTATTTGCTACTTCCTACGATCTGCAGTCTTTCAACCGCAGTGTGTCCAGGTATATAGAAATGGAAGGATCTTAAATTTGGCTCTCTATTGTACTGTTTTTGTTTTTTCTTGAAGGGAACGGTTTGTGGACTCCTGGCCTTTGGTTCTTTTTTCCTTGCATAAAATAAAGTACTTTTCGTGCTGCTCTTTTTCCTTTATTTTAAATAACTGCCAATAGCCTGACGGCAAATAGAGAACTGGGACGATTAAAAAAAATACCTTGATGCAGTTTCGCCACCACCTATGAAGTGTCTCTTAGGGCAGTCACCCTGCTCGCCTATTCCCCCCCCCCCTGTGACGCGATTGATTCCATCCTACTGAGAAGAGCTGTATGTGGTGAGCTCCCCCACATATGAGAAGTATACTTCATACACACAACAAAAGAATGACTGCTTGGTACATCCTGTGTCTTGGATGTGGATTTTGTAACAGATGTAAATCTGCCAAATGATTATGCAGGTGACTAAGGCCAGCTCAGTGTGAACATAAGTCCTCCGTATCGTAATGAGGCAGAAGCTGGGATGATCCTGATTTTGAGTACATAAAAGTTCTTGTGTGTGGAGCAGGGTGAATTCAGGGAGGGCAGAGGATATATTGATAAGTTATTTGTACTAAGATTTCCGGGAGAGAAGATTCTGCAATTGGAGAAAGGTGATTTTACTATTGCTGATGTATTTTTCAACACCCATATTGTCCTGTCCCTTGAAGTTTTTTTTTTCTATGGAAATATCATTAAATCCCCTAGTTGTGTGTGGTTAGTTAAGGTAAATACATTCAGCTCCTCAAAGCGTCCATCATAAGGTATATTTCTCAAACAAGATATAATTTTTCTCTCTGTTGTATTCTCACATTTCTCCCTACCTTTTTAAACCGCCAAATCCCGACTAAATTTTTACCCAACCCACCCTCAGAACCCGATCGATTTTCAGCTTGTCTTTTTTTGGCTCAAACATTCGCTTTTGGTGAAAAACATCGAAAATTCAGCGAGAAAGCGCTCATCTGAAGTTAAAAATAACCTAAACAGGTAAGGGATCCCTCACCTGGATACCGTTTTTTATTACGTCACGCTCCATAAAAGACACTCCATATATGAGGTAAACTTAACCAAAACCACACAGCCTCGTATATATTTATTTGCTTGGTACGAATTTATATGTAGTACAAGAGTATATTGCTTTTCACACAATAATATAGGCGATATAAGTGTTGTTCCCTCACCAAAAACATCAACAAATTGCACTTACGTTGGCGATGTTACCTCCTCATTATTTCTGTTCATTACTAACTCTGGTGCCATGTAATCTTTGTCCTTCACGTCAGGAATCACTTTCGCCTTGAATTTCGTCGCCAGAGAGACCGTGATGATACATGTCTTTACTGGCCAGGTCACTGCTAACAGGCGAGTTGCGAGAAAATCGCGCACCCCCCGATGGGGGGGAGGGGATGAACAGGTTCAGGCAGTGTTGCCACATGGCTGGGGGCAGGTGAAGGTCTCCCACATATCTATCTATCTATCTATATACCTAGGCTGTTTCCTCAAAGAAAAGGGAGGTAGCCGAGACCAATATACTCATCCTCTCATACACATTCATTCGCATCTTAGCCCTAAAGGGGAGAAGGGACAGATCCTCACCGCACCACACCGCACGAGGGTCAACTATGCAGTGCAGTCAGTGACATCCGCAGAAGGGCCCGACAGCAAAGCTGGTTTACCCCTGCCACATCATAATGTATCCAGCCCCTTACCTGCACCTGACCTGATCAGCTGATCAGACAAAATGCAGGAGAATATCCCCTCAGGGCTGCGTCATCATTTATTCATTCACAATTTCCCTCCATTCTTTTTCATCACGCACAGCCACTCTTCCTCGCTCAAGAGACAACCCTTTCGTATCCAACGCTCTCTTCACACTGTCCATCCATCCTATTCGTGGTCTTCCTCTCAGCCTTACACCTCTCACATCAGATCTAGTTATCTTTTTTTCACCAATCGCTCATTATCCATTCTCTCCATATGCCCAAACCATCGCAACACCCTCTGTTCAACTCGATCAGCCATCTCCCGAACAATTCCAGTTCTCCTTCGCACTTCATCATTTCTCACTCGATCCATACGCGTCACTCCACACATACTCCTCAGACACCTCATCTCCATTACATTCAAACTTTTCCTCTCTGCTACACCCATATTCCATGTTTCAGCCCCATATAATGCAGTCGGTACCACAACACCTTCATACAGCCTTCTCTTTACATTCATTCTGAGTGAACGACATCCAAACACTTTTCATTCCTCCCAGCACCTTTCCAGCTTCATTCATTCTAAACTTCACTTCTGCATCTATTCTTCCATCCCCAGCAACATGTGACCCTAAATACTTAAAACACTCAACCTCTTCAAGCAACTCACCATTCAAAACTATATTCATCCTCCTACCATCTACCAACCTCGTACACTTCATCACTTTACTCTTATTCTCATTTTTTTTCAGTTTCCTCCTTTCACACACCCTTCCAAACTCCTCTACCAACTGTCTTAATCTCTCCTCTGAATCAGCCACCAGTGCAGTATCATCCGCAAACAGCAGCTGCTTCAGATTCCACTCTCTACCATCATTCACCAGACTCAGTCCTCCACCTAACATTCTTGCATTCACCTCCCTTACAACACCATCCATATAAATATTAAACAACCAAGGCGACATCACACATCCCTGCTGCAGCCCCACTTTCACGGGAAACCACTCACTCACAATATTCCCCACTCTTACACACGCTCTACTATTTACATAAAAACTTTTCACTCCTTTTAGTAACTTGCCATCAAGCCCATTCAATCCTAAAACATTCCACAAAGCCTCCCTATCAATTCTATCATATCCTTTCTCTAAATCCATGAATGCCCAAAACACATCCTTACCTTTCGCTAAATACTTTTCACACACCTGTGTCACAGCAAACACCTGATCTACACATCTCCCTCCCTCTCCTAAAACCACACTGCTCATCACAAATCACTCCCTCTGTACCCTTTTTAACTCTCGTAATTAACACTCTACCATACGCCGTACCTACATATGCCTACCAAAAATCACCCACGAATCTTGAAAAAAAAAAGTGCAAACAACATGCCTTGCAATTGACTGACGTACAATGCACGTCGGTGGGTCTCAGCTTGAAAAAAAAAAAAAAAAGTATTGACGTGCATCGTATGTCGGGGGGATGAGTCGGGTTAAGACTGACGGCCAGAACTGAATACAATTCTCTAAGTATGGTCATACTAGGGATTTTCATAAGGTGAGGATGTTATTTTCAGATGTACATTCTAATGTTCTACTAGTGAATCCGATTAATTTAATAACTTTCTTACAAACCTTCATAAATTTATATCTGGTATAAATTAATTTGTTATTGTAATTCTTAAGTGTTTTAAGAGGTGTACAGTATTTAGGTTACTGTTATTCACTGCAGAGCTTGAGAGAAAGGTAAGGAGAGGAAGGTCAAGGGAAGAAGTGAAGAGGAGGTGAGGGAAGAGGTGGAGAGATGAGGCAGGAGGAGGTGGGGGAGGAGTTGAGGAAGGAGAGGTGAGAGGAGTTGACAAAGGAGAAGTGGAGAGGAGCTGAGGGAGGAGGAAAGGCGGAGAGGAGGTGGGGAAAACATTGGATGTGTGAATGATGGGGATAACTGTGCAGTGGCGAGTATGACATGGCCAGACGCTGCTAGTAAGGGCACTACTAACACTAAGGTCCGTATGCTCATCGGGTAAGGAAGCTCTCTAACACCTTTTCCTAAGCGATTTATTATATTTATTACACCTTACTGTTCTCTTTCGTGTTACCTATATCCCTCCAATATCGCCAAACTCTGCATAAATAATGTACAAAATGATATTAACCAGTCATATCCAAAAATAAATCGCTAAGGAGGAGTTGTTATCTAGCTTCCTTAGCCGACGAGAATCCGGATATTGGCCAGAAATAGGTGTGCCACATCAACACTGACACTTGATAATAGCTTGGAAACAAAAAGTATGGCGAGTAGGAAGGGAGATGACAAGATATATTACAGACAGGGAATAGCGACAAGAATTACCAGTGAATTCTTAAGATGCTTAAGGATTAATATCCAAGGGAAAGGACCACATAGCCTAGCAGGGGAATTCCAAAACCTAAAATCAATGCATGAAAAAAAAGCTACGGTACACGGCAAGGATCATTGAGGATTTAGTCTTTTAAATACTTGCTGGACGACATGCAGCTAGTAGTGTTTACAGCCTAGATGCCTTCCAACTTCCTAGAGCCATGGCGAGTTCTAAGCAGATACAACTGAGAGGAGACGAAGCTAAAATTGTATTACTAACCTATATTCAAAACTTGCAGGTAATTTTTCATTCAGTAAAATAGTAATGAAACACAATTTTTTTTTCGGGTAGTTCTATTTTCCATCATCTTTGCTTCATTTTTGTCAGCTGTTCACTCCATGGGTCCTACAGCTTCCATATCAATGCATCCTCTTGTCCTTATTGGGCTCAATCCTGCCTTCACTCTCACTCATGTAACTTTCTGTCAATGTAAGCTTATTTACAGTATTTCCTACATTTGATCACTGGGGCACATGACACCAGACGCCACAGCATGAGTGGAAACAACGAGAATTTGTAGAGAAAGTGGTGGTGACTGGGTGCTATGGTGAGAGGGGAGGTGTTCACTGATTGATGTGGTGAGAGGGGAGTTGTTCACTTGGTGGTGTGGAGAGAGGGAACGTGTTCACTGGGTGGTGTGGGGAGAAGGGAGGTGTTCACTGACTGGTGTGGAGAGAGGGGAGGCGTTCACTGGCTGGTGTGGTGAGATTAGTGTTCACTGGGTGGTGTGGTAAGAGGGGAGGTGTTCACTGGCTGGTGGTGAAAGAGGAGGTGTTCACTGGGTGGTGTGGTGAGAGGGGAGGCGTTACTGGCTGGGTGTGTTTATATAAGGCGACGGGAGACGGGTCAGCACTCAGTGCTCAGCTTCTGTTTGAGGCTGTGAGTCCCGCTCCGGGCTCTACACCTGCACCGTGAGTCAAGTGGCACCGTATTACTACACACTTTGTTGTCAGTCATGTGGCAACGTATTACTACACACTTTGTCAGTCATGTGGCACCGTATTATTACACACTTTTTTGTCAGTCATGTGGCATCGTATTACTACACACTTTGTTGTCAGTCATGCGGCACCACGTTACTACACATTTTGTTGTCAGTCATGTGGCACAGTGTTATTTTACTGTTGTCAGTCATGTGGCACAGTGTTATTATACTGTTGTCAGTCATGTGGCTCCATGTTACAATACACTTGATTGTTAGTCATGTGGCACCGTGCCACTGCATACTTTGTTATCAATCTTTTGTTGCCGTGTTTCTAAACAATTTATTCTCAGTCATGTGGCACATTGCTGCTACACATTATCTTGCCAGTTTTGCGGCAATGCAGCTCTACACATTACTGGGATCTTATTTTACAACTGAACAATTATGTTACATCCTAGGTTACTGGTGATGTGCTATTTCCCTTTTCTTCCGTCGCGAACAATAATTCTTATTGCCATTCCACGTATTTGTATGGATAATTTATTAATCTGTATTTGGCTATTACAGTATATTAATCTTCTAGATCAGAGGTTCAACCTGGGGGGCGCGCTCCCCTAGGGGGGCGTGAATAATTTCCATGGGGGGGGGCGAGCACGAGGGGAAAAGTAGGAATTACTCTAATTATATTTGTAATTCTCTTATCAAGAGCGTGGCTAATATCGAGATGATTATGAAAAATGCAAAAGTATCGCCTTTACCAATTTTTGTTCTCTGTACGTAAGTAGGCTTACCATTTTCTGTACCCATTAAATTTATATCCTCATATGTTACCGGACCATCAGTGTCAGTTGCTTCCCACACACACACGTGATAATTACTCCTCTTCCATATAATTCTTCAGTTAAGCCTGTTGAAGAATGTTTTATCTCAGTTGTTATATTTATCTAAATATGGTTTACGCTGGCCTAAACTTTATTGGTGAATTGTGAACACGCATGTGCTGCTCTGTTATTCGCAAGTTTTGAATTCCGATTGTATTTTATCAGTAGCTGGTCCTGCTTAAAATCACGTGGTGGTTATGGTGATGTGTTTATGATCACGTTGATTTGTTTCTTAATAAGTGCTGAATGTAATCAACGTTAAACTACAGGGGAAAAACATCATCATGCACCACGACACCATTCGAGCCTTCACGGCCAAACTCGATCTCTGGAAATGTCGCATTCAGTATGGAAATACAGCCAGTTTCAGTAATTTGGATTCTGCTCTCATTCACAGTTACCTTGATTCTGAGTTAAAGAAACAGTCCCTCATCTGACTAACTTGAAAGTAGAATTCATCAGATACTTCCCAGATATGTATGAGAAGCGTGAAGCCTGGAAATTCATCAGGAACCCATTTCAATATGAAGCAGCTGATGTTTCAGATGAAGTGCAAGAGGAGTTTCTTGAGTTAAAGTTCAACTCCTCAGCTGAGGAAGACTTCAAAGAACTGAATCTTGAGACGTTCTGGGTCAAGTAACTTACAGTTTACCCTCTGATCTCACATCAAGCTCTTCGGATTCTGACAATGTTTGGATCCACATATCTTTGTCAAGCTGCATTTTCCATGTTCGTTCCTGTCAAGATCAAGTACGGAAACCAGCTGAATAATGAAGGGGACTTACGTTGTGCATTCTGGCATTCAACCACGCATTCAAGATCTGATAGCTAAGAAGTAGTGCCAAGTATCTCATTAAATTACACATTTCATCAAATATGCTGGGTATATTGTTTGCACAGAATTCATGCCTCAAAAAAGGACAAAAAACACCCATTTTTCTCAGCTTTTCCTTAAAATCTGGAAGAGAATTTTATCACTTTGGTTGAAGATGCCAGGGGGGCGTGGAGAGAAGGACCAACTACTGGAGGGGGGCGTGGTAGTAAAAAGGTTAAGAACCGCTGTTTTAGATGTAATTAAGAACAACAGAGGCAAAGTACGTGAATATAAATGTCTGTGTATCGCTTTAAAATTGTGGAAGAAATGCGCCTGTGTCAGTTCAGTAAATGGCCTAGTTAATATATTGTTGTGAAATTCAGATCAGTCAGGATAAAATGTGGTTCTCTAGCTTGATGTTAAGATATGAGAGATGGCTGCGCTTTCGATTGTACATGAGGAAATCCTATTTGGTTACGAGGACTATAACTGTAAAACAATAGGACAGGATGTCTCATATCAAGACATTCTTATACTAGCAACGAAAAAACATCTACATCCTCAGTACATATGCAAGGCAGTACAACACCTCGGTCCGAACACTAAAACAAGCTCGCCTCCCGTCATCGACTGATCACAGGTATCCTTAAAAGAAGGTGATCAAGAACAGTTAGCTAGGCTTAGTACGGGGTATCATGCAGCTCTCCTCCGTTATCAGCTTAGATTTGGGTTGGGGAATATCACAGACGACACATGCCCAACTTGAAGAATATGCTTACTCAACATTGCACACATTATCGAACAAAACACAACACATATCACACAAAGGGCCGTACTGTAAAAACAAAGCGCCAGTACTGCCGAATGTGAGCGTGTGACGTTCCCGTTTCTCGTACCATAAATAAATTTGCTGTTCAAACCAGACGTTCGTCTTCTGGTAATGGCGTAAAATAGTACAGTATTGGAATGTGACAGGAGTATAAACGCCACAAGAGACACCCCTTTCGTGTAACAAACTTAAATATTCATAAATATGATGGCTGGTATTTCCATTAATAAACACAAAATAGTTCGGGAATAAAATTTGCCGTGACAGGCTAAAATAAACGAGCTATCCAGAGCTGCTCGGAAAATTTTTATAAGACTAAGCGTTTCTGTAGCGAGCACAAGAAAACAAAACATGACGTGTGGTGGGGTGGCAAAATGGTGCAAAGTAATGGAAGTTATAACAATAAATTGTGTTCTGAAGTCAATTTCAGAGTACCTGTGGAATTTCTCAATAGATTTCTGAAACGGCAGCAATATCAGAGTGTGTATGTTAGCCTGATCAGTGCCGTAATTATCACATTCGAGAGGAAGCCTATAAGTTTCTTCACAGTCTAGTCGAATGTGTGGCATTTGGCACTGGAAAGTGAATAAACAAGTGATTTTTTTTCTCTGATAATGGGGTTTTTCTTGAAGTACATGCAATTCAAGTTTATACAGCAGTTGATTCATGCAGCTGCAGTGGTTGCTAAAATAAAGTTACAGTACTTAGCTGGGTACAGAACAACTTTCCCCCCCATACTTGAGGCTAAATAAATATATAAAATTATAAGCAGACAATATTTATAATATTATGTTACATGGCAGAAATTACAGATATCAGAGTTAAGTCATTGTTGGTAAATTGTTAGTTAAGGGTGTATTTTTTACCAGCTATAGAGCTCGTTTACTCTTAACCCGTCCCTTCCCGACCGATTTCCAGCCTCCAATACCCCCCAGTTCTGAGCTTTTTTTTTTTTTTTTTTTTGCTAAAACATCCGCCT
Source organism: Birgus latro (assembly GCA_018397915.1). NCBI lineage: Eukaryota > Metazoa > Arthropoda > Malacostraca > Decapoda > Coenobitidae > Birgus > Birgus latro. The sequence continues at coordinate 49,904 of JAGKTI010001983.1, read as the reverse complement.
TTGGTGAGAAACAAAGGATTGTGCACAAGAACAGGTGAGCCTCCCCCCCCCTCCCCGGGCAGGTATCGTACTCTGACAATGACAAGTCTGGCTCGCACGTTTTTTATGGTAGGTGATTTTGGGAGAAACAAACGCTAACACGTCTACGTTTATTCATTTTGATCTAATCAACAAGTAGAACAGCAATATAAGGGTTTTCAATAAGATATATAGGAAAAATAAGCATTGTTCCATTGCGCAAGCATAGCGAGTTTAGTTTGGTCACTTTCATAACATTGAGTCACTAAGTTTCATGTTTCAGGATCCATATCGTTTTATTTACTTGCATATTACTGTTTCAATGACATTTTAGCATTTTTGACTTTATATAAATGGTTTTAGATGTTTACATTTATTACGATGATCTATCTATCTATATGCCTAGGCTGCTTCTCCCAAGAAAAGGGAGGTAGCCGAGACACGTCAACACACTACCAATATACTCATCCACTCATACACATTTATTCATATCTTAGCCCTAAAGGGAAAAGGGACAAATCCTCACCGCACCACACCGCACGAGGGTCAACTACGCAGTGCAGTCAGTGACATCCACAGCAGGGCCCGACAACAAAGCTGGTTTACCCCTGCCACATCATAATGTATCCAGCCCCTTACCTGCACCTGACCTGATCAACTTATCAGACAAAATACAGGAGAATATCCCCTCAGGGCTGCGTCATCATTTATTCAATCACAATTTCTCTCCATTCATTTCTATCATGCACAGCCACTCTTCCTCGCTCAACAGACAACCCTCTCACATCCAACGCTCTCTTCACACTGTCCATCCATCCTATTCGTGGTCTTCCTCTCAGCCTTACATCTCTCACATCAAATCTAGTTATCTTTTCCACCAATCGCCCATTATCCATTCTCTCCATATGCCCAAACCATCGCAACACCCTTTGTTCAACTCGATCAGCCATCTCCCGAACAATTCCAGTTCTCCTTCGCACTTCATCATTTCTCACTCGATCCATACGCGTCACTCCACATATACTCCTCAGACACCTCATCTCCATTACATTCAAACTTTTCCTCTCTGCTACACCCATATTCCATGTTTCAGCCCCATATAATGCAGTCGGTACCACAACACCCTCATACAGCCTTCCCTTTACATCCATTCTGAGTGAACGACATCCAAACACTTTTTTCATTCCTCCCAGCACCTTTCCAACTTCATTCATTCTAAACTTCACTTCTGCATCTATTCTTCCATCCCCAGCAACATGTGACCCTAAATACCTAGAACATCAACCTCCTCAAGCAACTCACCATTCAAAACTATATTCATCCTCCTACCATCTACCAACCTCGTACACTTCATCACTTTACTCTTATTCTCATTTATTTTCAGTCTCCTCCTTTCACACACCCTTCCAAACTCCTCTACCAGCTGTCTCAATCTCTCTTCTGAATCAGCCACCAGTGCAGTATCATCCGCAAACAGCAGCTGCTTCAGATTCCACCCTCTACCGTCATTCACCAGACTCAGTCCTCCACCTAACACTCTTGCATTCACCTCCCTTACAACACCATCCATATAAATATTAAACAACTGAGGCGACATCACACATCCCTGCCGCAGCCCCACTCTCACGGGAAACCAATCACTCACAGAATTTCACACTCTTACACACGCTCTACTATTTACATAAAAACTTTTCACTCCTTTTAGTAACCTGCCATCAAGCCCATTCAATCTTAAAACATTCCACAAAGCCTCCCTATCAATTCTATCAAATCTCTATCTATCTATCTATTGCCAGACACCATAATCCCATAAGGGGTGGCCATTTGACTTTGAGTTATTTATTTTATGGGGAGGGGCACTAACCCTCCACCAACCCACTTGTTGACACGTAGGGAGCACGTATGGTTTGGTTATATGGTTACCACCCAGCGTTGTAAATGGTTTCTTGGCTTACAGGAAACCATTTGGCTTGTCACTCAGTGTCATGCCACCTGTAAAGGAAAGAAAAGCAGTAAGAAGTGACAGGAAATATAGGAGAAATAGGAAGAAAGGAGGGCAGGCACAGAAAAAGAATGATAAAGGCTAAGGAAGAAGTAGGCAGCACTACATCAAGTATCAAATGCTTTCTCTAAATCCATGAATGCCCAAAACACATCCTTACCTTTCGCTAAATACTTTTCACACACCTGTCTCACAGCAAACACCTGATCCACACATCCCCTCCCTCTCCTAAAGCCACACTGCTCATCACCAATCACTCCCTCTGTACCCTCTCTAACTCTCTTAATTAACACTCTACCATACACCTTACCTACCACACTCAACAGACTTATACCTCTAAAGCTAGTACATTCATACTTATCACCATTACCTTTATACAATGGGACCACACAAGCACTTGCCCAGTCAACTGGCACCATACCTTGCACAAAGCACACATTCAACAATCTTATTAACCAGTCAACAATAGTCGCTCCACCACATTTCAAGCATTCTACAGCACACCCATCCATACCTGCAGCTTTCCCTGTTTTCATCTGCTTTACTGCCTCTTGCACTTCCTCCATCGTGATCAAAGATTCATTCAACTCTCCCAACACATCTATTCCTTGCACCCTTCCATCTGCCACAATCTCAGCCTCCCTTTCCTCATCTACATTCAACAATCTTTCAAAGTACTCCGCCCATCTCTTCCTTACTGCATCCATCTCAATTAGCATCCTTCCATCCTCTGCTTTTACTCGCTCCTCCTTCCCAGACTCTCCCTTTCGCAAACTTTTTACCTCCTTCCAAAACATTTTCTTATTCTCTTGAAAATTCTCAGTCATCCGCCTACCCCACCTCTCATCTGCTGCCACTTTAGCATCATGCACAACCCTTCTCGCCCGATTCCTATTTTCCTTATACCCCTCATATGACACCTCATCCTTCCTCTGCAACCACACTTCATATGCATATCTCTTCTCACCCACAGCCATATTTACTTCCTCGCACCATCATTCACTTCCCTTTCTTACACCACCACCCACTCGTCTCACAACACACCCCTCTTTTGCATGCCCCACCACAGCACTCTTAAACAACTGCCATTCCTCCTCCACATTGCTACTCCCCTGATCTTTCACTGCATACCACTGATCTCTCAATTTCTCCTGATACTCTATCATTTTCTCTCTTTTATCTAACTCACTCACTTTCAAAACCTCCCTGCCACACCTAACTCTCCTAGCTCTCACCCATCTCTTACCTACTCTCAACTTTCCCTCCACCAGGTTGTGGTCAGACATACCTCCACCCTCCCTCTCAAAACTCTCACATCCAACAATCTTCCTACTACACTCCTGGACACAACCACATAGTCCATCAATGCTCTGTCAACAACCCTTCCACCCTCCTGTCTCACCCATGTATACTTATAAATATCTTTCTTCTCAAACAAAGTATTCCCAATCACCATCTCTCGCTCAACACACACACCTATCATTCGTTCCCCATTTTCATTTCTTCCAGGCACACCATGCATACCCACTACACCTTCAACTGCTACATTTCCCACTCTAGCATTCAGATCCCTCATCATTACCACATTCATATTCGCTCCAAAGCTCTGCAAACACTCATCAACATCATTCCAGAAAGACTCCTTCTCTTCATCCCTTTCACTACCAGGCCCATATGCACTCACAAATACCCACAACTCACGTTCAAATTTCGCTTTCACCCACATCAGTCTCGATGACACCTCTTTCCATTCAGTCACACACTGCTGTACTTCCGGGGTCACTAACAAGGCCACACCTTCTCTTGCCCTTCCTCTATCAACACCTGACAATCTTCCATTCACACTTTCAAATGTAGACTCACCTTTCCCTTTCATCTTTGTTTCACTCAAAGCTAACACATCCAACTTTCTTCTCACAAACATTCTCCCAATCTCCTCCATTTTAGCCTCAATTGTACTACAACCACGCACATTCATAGACCCAACCCTCAGGGTACGGGAATAACTCGATCCCCCATCCCTTTCTCTGGCCTGTCTCTTTTTAGGAACTGAAAAACAGAGGAGGGGGTCCATAGTCCCCTCACCCCGCCCCTTTTAGTCGCCTTTTACGACACGCAGGGAATACGGTGGCGGAATTCTTCCTGACACAATCTGGCCGCAGAGTAGTAGTACCACCCCATAGTGCGGCCAGATTATGCCCCCCCCCCACCACGATAATATTTAGCATAGTGCTAGCGTATGCTGGCATACCCAGCGCACTCGCTATGACTCATCTTTCAACATACATAACATTTTTTCTAGTTTCATATTATTCTTTCAATGCCATGATAACATTCTACAACCAATATAAATGTTTTCACCTATTCACACTCCTTACGACGATATTTAGCACACTGCTAGCGCATAATCATGTAGCTAGCACACTTGCTACCACTCATGTTGCGACTTAGAATTTTTTTTTTGCACCTACATCATACATTTCAAGTAACAAAACACCCGTTTAAACTTTATACTGGTAATTACATAAATATGTGCCTTATAACTACACTGAGCGACAGAATATCGCACCTTTTTACGCTCGCTAGGAACGTCTCTACTTAGAATATATTTATGCACTAAAATGAGATTTATCAACTAATATTATACCCGTTTCCACTTTGTACTAATATTCACATATTCACTGGCCTTATAATTACACAGAGCATCTGAATATCGCACATTTACACACTCGCTAGGAATGTCTTGACTTAGAATATATTTATGCACTAAAGTGATATTTATCAACTAATATTATACACATTTCCACTTTGTACTAATATTCACATATTTACTGGGGTTATAATTACACAGAGCGTCTGGATATCGCACCTTTACACACTCACAAGGAATGTTTTGACTTAGAATAAATTTATGCACTAAAATAATAATGTTCAATTTATATTATACCAGTGTTTACTTTATACATATATTTACATATTCACAGGCCTTATAATTATACTGACCGTCTGTATATAGCATACTTTCCTGAGCGTCTTTTCGCTATCACACCATCTCAGAATTGCATCATTGTGTGGTATTCCTGGAAACAAGGGTGAATGCAGAGACCGACATCACACTGTACACACTCATAGCGGGTGTCTTTTCTCTGAGTGTTGGGTCTCACACGTGAATTACCACACACATGACATCTGCGTTGGGGCCTAGGTCTGTTCGATAGAGGAGGGATCGGAGTGGCAAAGTGGCGGCCGGAAATTCTGAGTGGAGTTTGGGCGGTAGGGGCAGTGCAGGGTCTTCGCTGAGTCCTTTCTTCACCGTACTTAGCAATAATTTCCCTGCACAGTTCCCGCACAAAACCTTCAAAGGTTTCCTGCACACCTGTTCTCAGGGCATGCAGGTGGTGGCAATTGAGGGCAGTTAAGTCCAGTAGGTGAAAGAAGAGCTTTTTGTACCACTTCATCATGGTCCTGGCACACTCTACACTCGATATCACCGAGTCTGACTTGTACACGAGCCGCATATTGATGGTGTAGTCCAGAACACACTCAGGTTTCCAGATGCGGCGCCTGCTCTCTCTACGGAAATCAGCGGACTCTGTGCGGTGCATCAAAGGTCGGTGAACAGTGGATAGGAGGCAGACTTCCCTGTTGTGGTTCCACACTGTTGCCAAGACGAAATTAGCCTTGAAGAAGACCACGTCATTTCTGTCTAGCTTCCGCACGACCTTGACCATGTGTCGCCTGTTCACCTTCACTGTACCAGAGAGTCCCGTGTCATGCATGTGTAGATAATGAGCGAGAAGAGGGCTAGTGTACCAGTTATCGACTTACGTGACCACGATGAAGGTACTCTCAATCATTGTTTTCACCACTGCTCCCGAGAGTCCAATACTGCGATCTTCTGTTATGTCTGTCTGTGCACTGATGTACAAGACTATGTTTTGCACATAACCAGTCCTACAGTCACACATAACAAAGATCTTGAAACCAAATTGGTGCCTTTTTCTGGGAATATACTGGCGAAAAGAAATATTGCCTCTCCACAACACGAGACTCTCGTCTATGACAAGGTCTCTATAGGGATAAAATGAGGAACGAAATGTTTGCCTTAGGTGATCAAAAACCAGCCTAACTCGCTCGCCTCATCTTATTTGTATCATTGGCATTGGCAGGATCATCAGCATCGTAAAAGTGGAGGCGGCTTAGGATTTGGCTGAAACCGATTACGGCTCATGATCTTGCCAAATATTGGTTTCTGCATTAGAGGGTCCATAGTTCAGTAGGACGGAATTCTGTTTTTATGTAAAAGACCCATCAAAAGTACCAGGCAAATAAATATGAACATCTCTGACAGGGAAACAGGGTACTCATACATGATCGAATGTCTGCTCCTTGTGCCCAGTCTTTCACTCTCACGTCGCTGGCTGCTTGTAAACCTGTTGGTTTGTTCGACATTTTGCTGGACAAAACCCTCACTGAACAACAGGTGGAAAAAAATTCAACCTGCTTGAGCCACGGTGGATTCCATAAGCTGTGTAGCCTGCTCGTCCATGCTCAGTGAAGGGGTGAATTATGGGAGAAAAATCACTCCCATCCCCCCAATTCCACGTCACATCACCCCCATCGTCGCCTTCGTCGGGGTGGGGAGGAGGTGATGGTGGGGAAGGTTGGGAGGAGGAGAGCGAAAGGCTTCCCCACTCGCACTCCTCTTCCCTCGCCCTTTACCCTTACCCTTATGACCTTGGGGAACATCAGGGGGCTGTGGGGAGTAGGTTTGGGAATACTGGGGAGCATAAGATGTACTGGGGAGTGGCTAATCCTCACCCCCCTGCTCCATCACCACACTACGTGATTCACCCAGCTCCCTCACCGCCGCACCTGGTCCGCTCTGCTCCCTCACACCACCACGTGATCGCAGTGACTCACTCTCGCCACTCTCCCTTTTCGCCACAAGACTTTCCCTTTCACTTTCCACTCCCTCCACACCGCTTCCGCCCTCTCTAAACAAGACACTAGGCCCATACCTGAGTATGCTATGTGCTGTCCTCTCGTGGCTGCGATGGGATATAATCTCGCGGCCGTACCACGTGGCAGCATGTCCCACGGCTTCCTCCTCGTCCTCGTCCTCGCTTTCACACTCAATAGACGTCTTACCACGCTGTTTAGGTGCTGGGAGGCCCTCTCTAGTGGCGCGGTACATTACATAGCGCAACTTTCGTGGTGAAGGGACCTCATTATCACTGCTACTGCTTTCCTCCTCCTCAGGCTGGACGTAATCTTTATCCGCCACCTTGTCATTGACTGGCGAATCACTGTCGCCTGTGAAGCCATTAAGGGCGGCTTGAATCTTGTCTGAGTGGCCTCGGGGCACCATGTCTGACCTGGGTCACTGCTGGGAGGTGAGTGGACGAGGAGAGGCCGCATGCGGGTCACGAGGGGTCGCCGAGTGTCCCCACCTGGTGGCAGATAGGGGAAGGTTGTCCGCGCCTATGTACCCAAAATCAGGCACGAATTTTGAAATTTGTGCAAATTATGATCCTTGCAATTGCGCGACGTACCTGTACGTCGATGGGTGTAGCTGTGATAAAACGTCACGGCGTACCCATACGGTGATGGGATGCCTCGGGTTAAGTCAGAGAGTGGGGTAAAAAAGAAAATACAAATTTCTCATCAGTACTAACAAAGAAATGCAATCACGGAAGTTCTTTAGTGAAATATGTAATTCGTTTTTGCACCAAAATAATAAGTAGATTTAATTAAGATAAAGTTAGGTTAAGTTACCAGATACGAGTGAATTGGTTTGTTAGGATGGTGACTGAAATATTTACCTACTTCAATCAAACACTCAGTTTTGAGCATAGGTCTTTTTGCTTTAATACAAAATTTGTTAATAAAACAATGAAGATTATTTCAAATCCAGAGGCACCTTTATCCCAGGAGATTTTCTTAGCTGTAAATAGCTGCAGACCCCAGGACATGGGCCATACCATGCATATGCAGTACAAAAAAAATAGTTTTAGATGGAATGACAGTTATTGTAGTGGAGTAGATGGGTGTAGGAAAGGCAGAGAATATTGGTTTGGGTGAAAGTGTAGGGGCGGTAAATTTTAGGTACTCTTGAAAATTTTAATTACCACACCTATATTCATCTAATTCCAACGCTGTGCCGCCAGTCTAATGATGCTAATTTTTTACACACCCTTGTATTGAAAATCCCACCGAACTGACACCAGTCTAATGATCAGATTTTTGCTACTACTGTGATTATAGGGAATTTTTACAGAAACTAGATCTAAGTATTATTCCAGTGTTTTCTGTTACTGCCAATACATTAAGAAGGCCCCGTTGAATTAAAAGAATTTGGTATCGCTGCCACCACCCAGCAGCTGCCGGGGAAAAAAAAAAGTATTTATGATATTAGTCCCGTACGATGGAAGAGGGACAAATGGCCTATGGCAATAACAGGGTAGCGTGAGAATACTATATGAGAGCGTGGTTCTTATAGATGAAACATACCTTGCGGGCCACTCAGTCTTACGTATACTCCCCAGAGGATTTATTCCAAACACATTCTATTGAAAGTTACCTATCTATTTTGTAAACCTTGAATTACACAGAATGAATAAGTAACAAGCAAGATTTGATTACTGGACCTTAATAAACCAGTTGTGTCCGATACACCAGAATATTTGAGAGAATGGAAGCTCTATTCCACACAGTTTATAAACACCTGACCCGCCTAACGCAATACACGAAAATACGCTCAACCCGACTGCATCATAGAAAACTTCTTCAACAGGGGAAACTCCCATAAACCACGGTCTCATAAGGACTCGTAGTGATACCCAGCTACAATGTGTTACACTGTTTACTCCAGTTCTAAAGAAATCATCTCTATTTTTCCTGGGTTACACCACATAACATATCTAGGAAAATATTCATAACCAAGATTAATACAGATTGCAATTTCACTGCACACAGTGCACCACATGGCGAGGTATTACACCACTCCGCTTCTCTCACTCTTATAACCCAAAATGTTACACTACCTAAATATTAAGCTTACATAAGTGGACCGATCGACTTTGACGGTATTGTGAATTGATAAAAGATTAAGTGGAAAAAGTGTAAAGGGCTTTCGGGCACTGGATGTGGTGACTCTCGATACAATAGCCGGCACTGACTCCATGACCCTGCGTCGCTTGATGACACCACTATCTGGAATGTCCACACACAACAATGTTTTACTGGAGAGTCATAAGGCTTTGTCAATATGATCAGATATCTTACTTTACATATAGTTAGAACGACAACTAATTATGATAACGTATAAGGAACAAATACTGTGAATACTCGGACATTACCTGGAACGTCCACACACAACGAGGTTTTACTGGAGAGTGGCGCCTAGCGGGCAGAAAGCTAGCTGCCTGCTTTAACACTCGCTACGTTTTCTCTACCCGGGAACGACTTCAACCAATTACGTTACAGTCTCCATGTTATATCATCGCACAAGAATTTGCAACAAAAAGCGTACGCATTACTCTACTTATAAAAATATGACTTATGATTTAAATTTTGTGGCAATAACATAGGTTTAACAATTTAACATACGATGCCTGAAATCACGCTTTGATACAATTTCTCCTTGTTTCGCCCGCGGCGTTACGCAACATTACGCAACAACTGAGGTCTATGCCAAATAAATTAATTTACGTGGTTATCTGTGACAATAATCAATAATCAGACTTTACTTAAGTTCTTAGACAACGTTATTTAGAAGAACAATACAGGAAACACAAGCCCAAGTACAAAATTCTGAATTTTAGGTGTAAATATGACTCTTCGCTAATTTAAGTTCTAATTTAACTTTCTACGCCACTCTATCGAAACCAGATGCTCATGTGCCCGTCCCCTTGTCCATTTGCTTCCCTACTAAAATCAAGCAAAAAAAAAAATGAATTACAAAGTCCACTTCACACTTTACAACATCTTAACANATCAATAATCAGACTTTACTTAAGTTCTTAGACAACGTTATTTAGTAGAACAATACAGCAAACACAAGCCCAAGTACAAAATTCTGAATTCTAGGTGTAAATATGACTCTTCGCTAATTTAAGTTCCAAATTAACTTTCTACGCCACTCTATCGAAACCAGATGCTCATGTGCCCGTCCCCTTGTCCATTTGCTTCCCTACTAAAATCAAGCCCCCAAAAAATGAATTACAAAGTCCACTTCACACTTTACAACATCTTAACATGGTCCAGAATACACACTTATCATGTACATAACCTAACATAAATTACATACATTATATACTTACACTATACTTATACTAACTTAAATTACTCTTATACTACTTATATTATATGCAAGAAAAATGGCATTACAAAAGGATTATATAAAAGCATGAAGGAGCAGTTAAGCAGTGCCTGTGACAATAAGGAAAATAATAATGAGACAAATATTTAGTGATGGAGAGCAGCTTCAAGAATGTGAATAGTTGAGGAGAAAGCTAGGAAAACAGAACTGTATGCAATCTGAAAATGTTTAAAACAGACCTGGATATATAGAAATGGAATGATTTCTGTGAAAAGGGGTAAAATTTATCTAGCAGACTGGGAGAAAAAGAACACTGTACTGTATCAAGTAACTTAAATCACTGCACACTGTTTGAAGCGAAAGGTAATAATCAAGAATGTGAATACGAGTAAGATGACTGAGCTAGAATGGAAATTTACTTGTAATAACCAAGACAGGGAAGGTGGCAATAATATGGGGAAGAAACTATTTACAAAAAACAGAGAAACCGGATGTACAACTGTGACAGTACACACATTTGATAACCTATGTTTTACTGGTTATGGCTGGATGACAGGTGTGGAAAGAAATTTCTGGGGAAAAAATGAAGGCCTGTTTGTGTGTCTCTTATGTGATGGTAATGAAATGAATGTCACCATTCAACCAGCTTGTACAAAAGCAAAGCAGCCTGCATGCTGAAAATAATTCTGTAAAGAACTATATATTTACATCTTGCAATACAAATTTTGGACCATATAATGTACTGCTACATGAGAAGAGGTGCACATATCTGGATATACTGCAGAGTAGTACCTGACTGGTGAGCTGGCAGGAAACATATCATGGAAGTTATGAAGTATGCAATAATACATTCCCTTTACTCGGATAAATTCCTGTCTAGATATCTTTATTAATCATTTCCTGCCAATAATTCCAAAGGAGGATAAATTATAATACATGCTCAGCCTGTACAGTATACTGGTACTGTGACCTGCTCATAAATGCATCCTTTTTATGCCATAATTTTTTTACCAATTCAAGCGCATAAATACACATTTCCTATATAAAAACAACAGTTTAGAATGGGTTTGCACAGTGTCTGGTTTATAAAACAGAAGAAACATTTAAAATTTCCACACTCATGCAGCGCATTCTCGCCCAATCTAGCGACTATTTTGGCATTCAAACTCTTGAAATGGGTCTCACCAAGATTGACGGTCCAGATTTTTTATAGTGAGGATGACTGACGCTCAGGAACGTCTGACGACTGAATATCACCGTTGGGCCACCTGAACTCTGGATTTTTTATAGTACGGCTGTAAGACGTACACACATCAGGTGAAACTGCTTACATTCGGCCAAGTGTACCATGAGGAAAAAGGTGTAGCAACAACAACAACAGCAACAGAAATGGCATTAAAATACAGTAACCCCTCCATTATCCGACATAATAGAGCCAAAGGCATGTCCGGATATTGGTCTTGTCCGAATATTGGCCCTGAAGCTCCAGCACTGGTCATTCATGACCCTAACCTAACCTAACCTAAATCAGAAAACCACCTACCTACCTCCCTACCGGACATGCATCGCACTTATTTAAGTCCCCTTTCACATAAATAATGCACACAAAGCATCAACTGAATTTTAACCAAAAAATGATGATTTAGAGGTGAGTAAGGCATAGGTGCTCACAACTTGCCAGCAAGTGTAAATAAGTATCAGACATGGAAATCACTATGAAAATCACCCTTTCTCACACCATATGCATTAAATAATGGACACAAAGCATGAATTCATTGAATTTTAACCCCAAAATGATGATTTTGAGGTAAGTAAGGCATAGATGTTCATGAGTTGGCAGCTTAGTGTAAATAAGTATAGGACGTGGCAATCACTATGAAAATCATAATTTCTCACATCTTATGCACTAAAATATGGGATACAAAGCACCAAATAAATAAACTGTTACCAGAAAAAGAGGTAGGTATGGCAAAGGCGTTCACTGTTCACCAACAGCACCAGTCATTCTTGACCCTAACCTAACCTAACCTAAATCAGAAAACCACCTACCTACCTCCCTCCCGGACATGCATAGCACTTAATTAAGACCCCATTCACATAAATAATTGGCACAAAGCATGAATTAGTCGAATTTTAACCCCAAAATTATGATTTTGAGGTAAGTAAGGCAGACATGATTATTACTGAGAAAATCACCTTTTCACAGCCTGGGCACTCAAATACGGGACACACAGCATGAAGTAAATAATATGTAACCAGAAAAATTATGATTTACAGGTGTGTGGGGCAAAAATGTTCACTAGTTGACTAGATAGTGAATGTATGTAAGGGACATGGTAATCACTGAGAAAATCACCTCTTTCACAGCCTGTGCACTCAAATATGGGACACAAAGCATGAAGTAAATAAAATGTAACCAGAGAATGAGGATTTAGAAGTGATTATGGAAAATATTTAGCAGTTGACAGTGTTTACTAATAGTCCATGATTGTTGTTTACCCTCATCTCTAAGGTTTTTAGAGTGGTCATAATTGCTCTTGAAGCATGTCCAGTAATCCAGTGTTTAACTACACTTAATCCTTAGCACTGTGACTTTTGATTATTTAAACAAGAACGAAAATACCACAAATGAGCGGACAGCCATCCACTGTTCATGGGAGATGAGACAGAACTAGTAGGAGGGAGATTGAGTGGTAGGGGAGCTAGTCAGCGCAGGTGGGAAATTCAAACTCACACGGTCAGGGAAAATCATTTTTTTTTTTCAATTTGGGGGTTTTGGCCATCAGCCCACAATGTCCGAATAGTGAGGAGTCCGGATAGTGGACGTCCGGATAGTAGAGGGATTACTCTATATAATAATGTATATATATAAAAAAAAATTTGCTAAGAAAAAATTTGCTGCATATTTGACATGTGTTGAAGAAGTACTCTGAGATTTCATTTGACTTTTGTCCTATTAATCAATCGAAATCTTGTGGTCAAAGAGAACAACAGAAATAAAGGTGAAAATGACAAAGAGCACCTTTGAAAGCTGCACCTACCTCAGCAATACTGAGGCGAAAATAATAATCACTCAGGGGGAGGCACAGGAGTGAGCCATGGAGGTCCAACCCACTACATAGTCCGATCAGGGTGAACGCCTACAACTGTGAAAAAACGTGTCCCTCCACCGGGAGTAGTCTTCCCATGTTCGGTAGCCATTGGCCGGAGTAATCCCAAGTGACCAATGTCCGTGCATAAAAGCTTGTCCAAGACCCCCGTGGGTCCCCCTTCCCCTGAGAGGTGTCCTTTGTGGGTCTCACCCAGCCTAAAGTGTAGCCCCAGCAAAGATCTACCATTATGTGAAACTTCATATTCTTGCTTAAAAACTATGGCCGTCTCCCTGGAGGTCGCCCCAACCCTCCACTGAGTTGTAAAAATAAATTTAAAATAATGATTCTAGTCAAGAATAAGTGCAATGGAAAGGATGTAAAGCCAATGTATTGTCTTTCTCTTCCAATGACTTACATGATATGAGCTGGAAAAGGGCGAAAACCAGAACCAAGTCACTGTTAAACTAGTATAGTAAATGCATTTTTGGAAGGAATATCATCTATGAACGGAAGTAACCCCATAATCACAGGGCTGAACACTGAAGGGATACACAGAGGATTAGCAGCCTATTTAATTATCTGCTTTAGTCACAATAACAATTGAAAATGTTAGCTAAGAGACTGATTAGGAGAGTGTATAGGAGTGTGGTGGTGGAATAGGGAAGAGGGGGAGATTTGAGGAAGGGATGGAGGGATGAGATGAAGAGGTATATGCGAGAAGGGGGTGTGAGTTGGAGAGAAAGAACAACTAGTTTGTAGAGGATTTGGTGACATGGAGGCAATTCCTTTGTGCCTCAAACGGGGTGAAATTGATTGGTGATAGCAAGAATGATAACTTTATTTTGCTATCTTTGTTTATGTATTTATTTATTTTTAAATTTCATAGAAGTAACTATTTTTTAAAGCAAGGAAGAAGGAACCAAACCCCAGGGGGACTACAAATCCTTTGGTTCCTTTTAGACAAAAGAGATGCTTCCATTGTAACCCTCCACCTGACAGAGTCAGAGGAGGATGTTGGTATCACAGCGATCAATAGGTGTCTGTCCGTAGAGTTGGGCGGTAGGGCGGCTGGCCTGGCGTAGAAATTTCGTTATCGGACCAGACCTCAGAAAGTATTCACTAAACAGTCATGTAATTTCACAGAATTATGTGTCTTCTGGTGAATTGGAGCTTTTTGATAGATAGAGTGGTATATCTTAAGTATTTTTTTTTATGAAAAAGTAAAAAAAAAAAATCGTTCCTGGGCTAGGACTCAGAAACTAATACATGTACAGGCTTCAAACACTCCAGGAATATGTTAATATGCCTCCTGGTGCCTTATAGTAATTTGAATGTCATGAGATTATATAATGTTATGACACTGCAAAAGTACATAAAACTGATTATTTTAACCTGCTCAGTCCCAACCGCTCTTTTACCCAGCCCACCGCCAGAACCCGACTGATTTTCAACTTGTCTTTTTTTGGCTCAAACCTTCGCTTGTGGTGAGAAACATCGAAATTTCAGCGAGAAAGTGCTCACCTGAAGTGAAAAATATTCTAAACAGGTCAGAGATCCCTCACTTGACTACCACTTTTTATCATGCCACGCTCCATAAAATATGATCCCTATGCGAGGGAAACTTAAGCAAAACCACACAGCCTCGTAGATGTTTATTTATTTGGTACGAATTTATATGTAGTACAAGAGTATACTGCTTTTCATACAATAATATAGGTGATATAAGCATTGTTCCCTTACCGAATACATCAACATATTGCACCTAACTTGGCGATGTTACCTCCTCATTACTTCTGTTCATTACTAACTCTGGTGCCACATAATTTTTGTACTCCACAACAAGAATCACTTTCGCCTTGAATTTCGTCATCAGAGAGACCGTGGTGCTACATGTCTTTACTGACCAGGTCACTGCTAACAGGTGAGTTGCGAGAAAATCGCGCACCCCCCGAGGGGTGGGGGGTTGAACAGGGTCAGGCAGTATTGCCACCTGGCTAGGGGAAGAGGAAGGTCTCCCACATTCGCCTACCAAAAATCACATAGGAATCTTGAAAAATGTGCAAACGACGAACCTTGCATTGACTGACGTACGATGCACATCGGTGGGTCTAAGAAAGAAAAAACGTTGTGACGTGCATCGTACGTCGGGGGGACTGGACGGGTTAGTGGATTTTTCTATTAAAACTTTGCAATATTACACCTATGAAACAGAAATTGTACATGATAAATGGTTATGTGAATACCAATTCACGTATGAAGTTTCATGAGTGTACCTATTATGTAATCATAAAAATGGCTGCATAAGTGAGAAAAGGACGAGTCATAATTTCATTAAATCTGCTCATAACTTCATTATTACCGTGGATAAAGTACTGATGTTTTTAAGTTTTTATGTTTCTGTGTTATAGAGGGTAAGGGCCGTTGTGTGCTTGGTTAGGTGTGCGGAGGGGTGGGGGAATGTGCCTATGTTTTATACTAAAGGTCTATTGAGGCCGAGATATGTGAGCGCTTTACTGACACTGGGACAATCCACAGAACCAAAATGCAGTTCCCTCGGTCCACCAACTTGAGTGAGCGCGTGAACTTCGTGTGGCTATGGGTGGGCGGCATGTCAGCTCGCGCCATAGCCCGGGAGACAGGCACCAGCACTGCCACTGTCTGCAGGTGGATCAGGCGCTGGAGGCAGGAGGGCCATGTCCAGAACAGACCACGTGGAGGGAAACAACGTTAGAAAAGGCAATGGATGTAAAGGTTTCATCCCGTCAGACTGTAATGTTGCCACGTCAAACGAGGCAGGAAGGCACATGGCACAAACAGAAGATATTCCTGTGTATATGTCAGTGACTCCTTGTATGATATATCACTTGATTTGGATGTTAAATTACGCACTTAGAACTATTAATAACACGACAGAATACCCCCATGAATACATTTCAAGACCAGTAGTATTGAAACCCGATTATGTGTAGTAAGTAATAATGAGGTAAACATGGGTAAGGCCAGTCAACCTAAAATCCATCGCTCAGGAGCGGCACGAAGATATCCGAAATGATCGATATAGTTTGTGCAGGCCCAAGAATGATTATTTGTCCTTATCTACTCGTTGATATAACACCAATATCGATTGGAAAATGTTAAAGGCATGAAATTTAACCATCCTATAAAAAAAGGGGGGGCTAACCATCGTGGGAAAAACATAATTATTGGGCAGTTTCCATAGCCATCGTCCTTGATATCAGACTGTTTCGCACCAACTGTGCACACACACACACACACACACACACACA